>CAEGAG010223560.1:0-25529 GCA_903067065.1 Brachyrhaphis terrabensis
TCCATCCATTTAATACCAAAACCATTCATTTACATATTTTAGAAAGGCTGCATACATAGTTTCAGATTTTTTTTCATAAAGCTCAACATGTATAAAATTGTTCAGAAAGCAGTGAAATGAAACCTCTCCTAGTGGACCAGTGCAGGAGATCATGGTATATATATTTAACAGTGTCGCATTCTTAGACTCAGTGTTGTTGTTTTTTAATTCAGTAAACCCTGCAAAAGTTGCAGATTTATAAAAATGTTTGTCAAGTTTTAATACAAACCCCTTTCCCCCTGACATATATTTTTTAACTTGAAAAACATCAAAAGTAAAGTGAATAGTATCTGATACCATTGTGATTTCCAATTTTAAAATTATACTGTAAGGGATTTGCAACTGTCTATGAATATTTCATGCATAAATGTTGAGATGATAAGGAGTCCTTAGTGAATTCATGTACAAATGCATAACAACGGACCAAATCAAATCATGTAATAATAATAAACCTTACAGTTCCTCTTGTAAAATGGGGTTTCCTTGCAGCTAAATTGTATTGTTCATCTATCTGCTCATACCAGAGGCTATGCTGTGCATATTCTCTAAGAGTTACTGTGACTATACAAGGACATTTATTAAAATCAGATAATGGCCACCATCAAGATGCACCATGAAGTTAAAACACATGGAAAGAAGATCTCCCACTTTATTAGCTGTCACCGTTCCATGAAAAAATGTGCAAATAAATGGCTATTATCACACAGGGAGCAAACGTGTCCCTGATGAGGCCATAGAAAATGGAATGGAGGTGAGGCTGCAAGCGTGCGTGTGTGTTTGAGAAACACCCCCCCCCGCCCCCCCTCCCCACACACACACACATTCTGCTTCTGCTTCAGAGAAACAGAAGCAGAATGGAAAGGTTAGGGGGGGCTCGGTGGGTGAAAAATCATCACCAGTCCTGATGCAGATGTTGTGGCCGGCCTCGCAGTCTTGTCAGTGTCACCCGCCATCCGTCACTGTCTGCGAGCCTGCCTCTCATTAAGTGGCCCCGCTCTGGCGACAACTTAATTTTCTTAAGAGGACCAGACACCTGATTCAATTGTGCACCCATTACAGATTTGTTTTGCCCGTCTAGGCCTTGGTGGGACTACATGACTCTGAACAGAAATACCCTCCCACTATATTAAATGCTGTGGACATGATTCCCAGAGATATGATTCATGTCTGCCCTCAAGTCGTCATCCCTCTCAATGCCTTCAGCTCATTGGGCGCTGTAGCTCCAATCAGTTGGCGTGGGTGACCATTGCTCCAGCTTCTGTCAATCATCAATCATCATAGTATGATCACAAATGTCTTCCATTGTGGATGTGCTGATAGCTTTATGATTACAGGCTTAATATTACATTTTGGTGATATCTGATATAATTATATTTTCCCAAAAAAAATCCTATTAATTGTCCACGTGGCTGCAAAGATGTGATTAAAGATTGAAAATGTCATTCATAATTATTTACCCTTTACATTATTTTAAAGGATATATATAATCAGTTTTTCATTTTTTCCTTTTAAATTCTGTACAGGCTTGTAGCTCAGGATAGTTATATTCATTTCTACATATATCACATGTAATAAATAAAAAAGCATAACACAGAGAAATTGCAGACAATTGTGTAGTGATGTTTCGTCTGGAGCATCAAACTTAGGTATGAAACATCAGGCTAAGTAAGAAAGCAGAGATAGCAAAACCTCGTATGCATTACCTATGAAAAACAATACAATATACATATTGTGCTTTTCACAATGAGGAGGAAGTCAGGACAAGTTATCCTGTCTTGGCAAATCAACATTTGTTTAAAAGTGCTGTTCAAAAAAACTCCAATTCTAGCAGTAATTAGGCAGTTTTGACCAACGTTTATTACTCTGAACAACACAAGCATCCAACATTATTTCCACTTCCCCGAATAGCTGTGTCACTACAATACCTTCTATCAGTGAGTAATGCAGTGGTTTTGTAAAACATAACAGTTGTGAATGGAAACAGCTGAAAATCCCACTTTTCTACAGATTATCATTCCCTTGTTGTTCTCCTAGCAGTTTAACTGCACTACAGTATTGAAACTGTTGAACTTTTGTTCAGCAGACACATTCTGTTGACACACTTGGTCTTCTCAACTCTATCCACTGTTATAAAAGTAATTTATTGGGCTCACAGACAAGTGAAGTCTGGCCAAGAATGAAGCCAAAAACGACACACTGTCGATGACAATCAAGTCTCTGAAGAAGAATTTAGAGATATTTAGGTTAAAAATGATTCTTAGGTTATTAGAAGTTTCTTCTTTTAATGGCAAAATGAACGCCATTAAAAGAAGCTCATAACATGTGTTATGATAATTGTTTTAGCAAATTATTATAAAAAAACCTTTTTTAAGAAAAAGCAATGTAAACTTTTTCTCAACACCAACATTGAATTTTACTTTACCTGCATGGCAGCTAAGATGTCCTTTGTCATGACTGCTCTTATATGTTGATCCAGGTTTTACTACATTTTACTGATTTTATTTTTTTTATGTTCTAGGATATTTTTGTTCTTCATATTATTAGATCTTTTGATAACTATTAAAAAGGATGTCTTTTTACTGGACTTCCAGAAATCACCAAATTATTTAATCAACTGGTTAGTTTTGACTTCATCCAAAGATACACGGTTCTTCAATAATTGATAGACGTTTTCAAACCATTTCAGCATGTCTGTTCCTCAGACATCAGCCTTTGAACATCAGACAATGAAAGACATTTTTTCTGTACATCAGTGTGAGTAACACCTCCAGTGTCCATTTGACTGCTGGTCTCTATAGTTTACCTCCAACCCTCACCTGTCAGTCAATCTGTGGCCAATTGAGACCAGTAAGATAAACCTATTCTGCTGGTACAGGATTGAACTGATTGTTGCTGTAATTTTTCTTGTCATGGCTTTTATGTGCTTGGTGTGTGTCGTTTTATACCAGACACGTGTCAAATGCCACACAGAAGGCTGATTTTCATTTTACGTTCCTTTTTTGTGGGAACTTTTGGAATATTTAAGCTGTAAATTAAGTCATTGCATTTTGCTTTAGCCCCAATCTTATAAAGAAAAACATCTTTAGTCAGGTGAACAGTCATGGATTTTTGTTGTCTCATTTCTAAACTGTTTTTATTTTAAATGTCACAAACATTAATACAACTGCAGTGTTGCCTTTGACTTATTTATCCTTTCAATGTTAAAAATGGCAAAGTATGTGTTAGTTACCAGCAGATAGAGAAAGATTAAAAACCATTCCTCTGCCTCATTTCTTGGCTCCTGTGAAGATGACCTTCTCATCCGGCTGAAATGTTTCTGTTTCTCTGGATGTTATTGCTAAAACTGGCAACATTGCTAGTAGTAGATTAGCAGATTATGCTGTAAAATCCCCAATGAAGGTTTTTTTAAACTAAAACTGAAAACCATTCATTTGCATGGTGTATGTTATAAAGAACAATTAAACAAAACTGAGAAAAAGATATTTGGAAATGGTGGTGTCCTGACACTTCTTAGAAACACAAATTAATGTGGGAAATTTCAAAATAGAGTAAATAAATATCCACGTCTTTTTTAGCAATATCAGTTATAGCTTGTTTCGTATCACAGCTTTACATTATCATCTTCTACATTTGTGCTGTATGTTTCATTAGTGTGTTTCGCTCTTTATTCCTTTCATTTTGTCTCCATGTGATCCTGTTGAGCTCAGCAGCGTGTGTGGAGGAGTGTCTCCTGTTCCCCCCGTCTTCTCCCTCTCCAGGAGCATCAAAAAGAGGAGGACCCACGCAGGGTGTTTGAAGAGCCCACAGACACTCCCCTATGGGTGGTGAACTGGCAGATGCTCAAACCTCGCAACTCTATATAGGCGGGAGGAGCATCCTTCTCTTCTGCGTTTGTACCTTTGCCATTGGTTTAGCTTTCAGCCACGAACCAAACATTAGCTCATACAGCACATGATGATTTCTATTTCATACACTGCACATCAAATCCCAGTTTATTTATTAAGACAATAGACTGCATTACTGTTTTTCTCCAGACAAACCAGTGGAGTGCCAGCACCTTTTCAGTGGTGTAGCTTTTACTGTATCACACAGCTGTGGTCCTTCCATGCTGATTGTTTGGCCTTTACCATCCTGGGTGGCAGCAGTGAAGCTTTGACCTGTTCTTCCTCACTGTTCTCCAAATACTCACTCATCCACCTCATGACAACACTTTTTGTCCAGCTCCTGAAAAACAAGCCTCCACCTTTCCATTTTTTTTTTAAAATTCATATCATCCTTTCTTCCAATTTTTCCTTTTCCTCCTTGCATCGCTTTCATTCCGCCTGTCCATCTATCACAGCCAACTCTGTTGCCAGCTCCCATGCTTTCCTGTCAGCAAGGGGTGAAAGAGGTGTCTCTCTGTAAAGAAGAACCTGCAGCTGTGTTTCATATCACCTCTCACAGCGCGCTGTAGCTGTCTGTGACTATCAGCCTCTCCTGCAGCAAGCTGCAAAACCTTTCCCCCATCACAAATACCTTTTTTTCTTTGGCACACTCTTAACTTCTCAGTGGTTTGACAACACAATTGCAATATTGAAAAGTATGCATTTACTAGAAATTTAAATTAGGGCTGTCAATGTTAACGTATTAACATGTGAGATTAATTTATAAAGTTTCATATTAAATACTACAAAGGGTTTCTTAGCTCAAAGCAGTGCGTTGTATAGTCTTGAACTGCGGTCAACAATGCAGAGTTGCATATTTGAGTGTAACGATGAGCAAGGAGAGTCAGACTGGTGTGCTCTGAGGAAAATTTCACCTCTGAGCACACCAAAAAACACCGAGATGGACTTTTGAATAAAATCAAGGTAGCATATATCTTACAACAATGAATTATCTGCTTTCATCTTTTTTAATATAATTTATGTTTCTAAATAAAAGTTTGAATCAAAATGATGTCTTCTCAACCTTCCTGAAGATGAAAACTTGGAAAACTATCCTGCTTGGTTTGAGATATTAAACATTTTCTTGGACATTTTTTTTAAAACATGCATTTTTTCATTTCAAGCTTACACAGTTAACCATGGTGATTAACTGTAATTAATCACAACGCTAGAGTGTGATTAATCTGATAAAAAAAAAAAATATCAATTGACAGCACTAATTTACCGTATGTCAGATAGCCAGAAAAGTGTTCAATGTCTCTTTATGCAGTGTATGTAAACATCTGGTTTCGACTGTTGCATGTTTGATAATTTTAGGCATAAGAAATTAGATAACAAAAATTATGAAAGTATACTGTATTAGTCATTGTTAAAAACGAAAAGCAGAGATCTAAAGTACAAACACAGATAAAAGACCAGCTATGTGCAGTCACTAGTTGCATCATTCTGTCTGAATTATTGTTGTGGTATTGATCTTAGAAAGGCATCAAAGCTCAGCTGCAGCAACAATGAAGAGAGAAGATACCTCTGTAAGTATTGCTTTCAACTGATTGATGCTCCAGTTTTTGAATATTTTGTAGTTTTGTTTCTATTTTCTGTTGAACTGCTTAAACTTGTACTTCTACTTCACTGTGATTTAATGTATTTTTGTTTACTTAAGCAATGAATACTCATGTAGCTGTAATAAAGTGTTTGTTCATACTTATTTACAATTAACTTAACTTTTAGAATTTTAACTGACTCAGTTTGTGTTGTGTCAACAAGAAAAGCATATGTGCAGCTCAAAAAGTGTAGATTATATTTATTTATCTTGTTCTTTATGTATTAAAATATTCTAATTGGTATATGATTACGGTACTGAGGCGGTGTCTTGCAGCTTATTCCTCCCCTCACACTTTTTAAACGGCTGTATTACCAATAAAGCAAAGAAAAAAAAAGTCTAAAAAAAGGAAGGAAAAAAAAAAATCCAATAAATATTTAGAAGCTTATGAATAATATCTGACATTTTTTTGGAAAAATAAAAAAAGGGGGAAGTTGTGAGACAAGTTGTTCAGGCAAAACATTCATAATTTAAGTGCAATATTTGAATTTCTTTGTTTATGTGTAGTTACTAGGGCAACAGTCAGCAGTTTTGGTCACTGCAGATGTGATGGCACAATGTGGATTCTCTGTTTAATGTTTTGAATATTAATTAAACTAAATAAATGTCAGTATTATCATTTTAAAAATTGACAAGTAAAAATAGATTATTAAGAATTTTTGTGTCCCCCGTTAGTCAACATATTCAACATGAGTACCAAGGTGTTAGGCATTACGGTTCTTTTCTCTGCTTTTTCATCTTGTCTGCTATCAAAACAAACAATTGAAAACCAAGATATCGGTCTAAAAATGTTTTTCTCATTTTCAAGACACCAAACTTCTTACTTCATGTCACATTCTGGTACTATAAAATTTCCTGAAAACGTCTCTCCCTCAGTCATAAATTTGCTTTAAGAAGTCTTTAATCGGCTGAAGATTGCGCCACCAATACCAACATTTTATGTTTGGTTTGTTCTCCAGCAGGGAAAACAGAAAAGTCAGTCGTGTTTTAAATTTCCGCATTTACAATGACACTTACTGTACATGCCTCAAGCAAGTCATTAATCCCTTGGTCATATTTCATTAAAGAACAATTTAAAATACAAGATTTGTAATAGGCTTTTTGTGATTTTTTTCGTATGTGTTGTAGTGTGTGTCAGTGCCCGCCCATTTACCAGCATATGAAATTTTCACAGTTGTTGAATCCCTTTATGTGGTGATCAAAAAGGGACTGTGTGCCCATGCATGCTGAAGGGGGCTGGCCCAGTGAAAGAAGAGAGGGGTCCCTACACATGTAATCCTTGTCAATGAATTTAGGCAATCTTTTTTCATCATTAATTAATATTTCAGTAGTTATTGCGGTAAGCTTCTCGGGTGTCTCTCTCTTCACTGCTCCCATTTCTCATAAGTGAATCACTCCTCTAATAATTTAATTAATAGCATTGTATCCACAGATGAAAAGCTTATATTTAATCAGCAAAATGGGGAGAACGGAGATCAGGGGCCTTGACTGTCATCAAAACGTGCTTGAGGTCCCACTTGTTCACTAAGCCACTCTAAGCCCTGGGACACCCATACTTAATTGAGAGTTCATAAATAAATGTGGTTAGCGTAATCCCAGGATCCAGCCCCTCAGAGCCCACACTCGAGCTGTGTGTGCATGTGTGTGTGTTTTAAAAGTATCTGCATTCACATATACCCAAGCCAAGCTCCCTATGTCACTAAAACTGTGCCAAGGCAGACTCCACTCCAGTGTGCCAGATCCTGGTTTATTCACCTGACGTGTCCCATAAGTCGCTGGTTGTGCCATATGTTATATTCCCAGTCGGATTGGTCTCAGTGTGCTCTTCTTTACTGCTCCACTTGCTTATTAGACATATGTGGTGAAAGTTTCAATGTATGTATTAACCAATATTTATTTAAAGGTTTAGTAATCATCAGAGCTATTACTGGAAGACTGAGCTAAGCTGGTTCCAATTGTTTATTAAAATTCGCAGTAGTTTTTAAAAAATAAAAATATTTAAAAAATGCAAAATGTTGTTTTGTTTAAAACTCTTAACTCTCACCTCCCAAAAAGCCAATGTAAAAATGGAACGCAGGCGTTCCGCTGCTTGTTAAGGAGTTAAATAATCATAGGTAAAAATTTTTATTTCTTATATTTGACTTGAAAGCAACTATGTTTTTAATTCAATAGATTAAAAGGAGAAGCAAATGACTTTTCAGGGCTGTTAAACTATCAAAATCTTAAGATTAGAAATGCTGTCTTTATATTAACTATAGGGTGATAATATTTTCAACAAAACTTCATTTTAAACCCTATGAGTTTTGCCCTCACTGCTCATGTTATTAAGATTAATATGAGATTTGAAGCAATTTGGTGAACAGCTTTCAATATAACTATTAGTTGCGCAAACATCAAATTTAGAAAAGTTACTTGAATCAATTAGAAAGAAAATGATTGTTTTGCAACTTGCTCACATTTTTAGTTGTTCAACCTTGATAAAGGAGTTTACAAAAGTGTGAATGATGAAACAGTTACAAAGTGAAAAAAAATAATGTGCACAAAACTGCAATTAATAATATAAAATAGAATATGAGAATAAATATGATTTAAAATTTCTAAATAAAAATGGAACTTTCTTGATTTTCTGGTCAAGTCATAAGTAATTCTGCTTTAACTTGAAACCTTTTTCTCCTGAAATCAGCTATTTTTCACAGTTTTGCCCACATTTGTTTACTTGAAAACAAAGTAAGATAAGAAAAAAAAAAAAAAAAACTTAGTGTGTTTAGCTAAGCAGGGGTAAATCTTGGTCCAGTGTCCATCATTTATTGATACAGACCCTTGAAACTTTACAGGGAAAAAAAGCAAAAAAAAAAAAAACTAATGAAATTATCAACGTTGTTGAATTAATGATGAATGGGAATAAGAAAAGGCTGGGATCTCTGTGGAGTCAGAGTGGAGCGCTGCTTCATTAGCCATGCAGTCTCATCAGATCCTCTTTTGGAGCTGTAGACACGAGGGCTCTTCACGTTTTCCTCCCTTCACTATCAGGACCGGCCATTGGATCTCACAAAGTAAAAAATAAAAAATACATTTTCCTCCATCCCTGTGCCTGACTTTGTCTTTTTTTTTGTCTATTTTATTGCGTCACCCACCATCCTAAACCATGGTGCTGCTCGTAAAGTTGAAATTCTTCGGTGGCTTGCTGCACACATCACCTTTTTCTTATTTCCTGAAGATGAAGCAAGAAAATCTGTTTCTTACTGTGGTCAGAGCGCACACATTTCTCTCTCTTACTTTCTTTCTTTTTTTGTTCTTGAACTCTCCCTCCTGACTGTCTCTCTGTGGATATCATTCCTGGTTCTGTACATGCAAATGAAATAGAAGGGAGGAGGGTTTAGTTTTGGATTCATTGGCCCCCTCCTGCTCTTCCTCTTCATCTTCTTCCTCTTTTCCCTGGGTGGAGCAGAAGTGGGCTGGTGAGCCGCAGCACGCTGTGAAATCCTGGGCATGGGGTCTCATTAGGTAAGCAGAGGCCAGGGCAGCAGGGCTTCACCGAGGTCCTGATTATTCTGAGAAAAATCCAAAGAATCACCTCAGCTTTAAGCCTGATTAGAGCAACTGTCTCTCAAAGTTCACAATCCTCTTTAAATTGAGAAAATGAAGTATATAAGGTAAAATGTTCAACTCATTTTGCATTAAACCTATTATGGTTCCTTGACCAGCTTAAGATAGATGTATGGGCTATGCATAACATGTTCATTAAATTTTTTGCCCAAAATCAATCTTAGAAACTGAGATTTTATTCTGCTCAGTTCTGCCTATTTTGAGCTCCTTTCAGAATCAACTGTTTTAGGACCTCTGTCACTTTAAATCCAAATAAGCTGCTGCAGGCCACGCCCCCCAACTCAATGTTTATACTCGCATGTGAAAATGGCTGCGTGCACGTGTGCAATTACCAAAAAAAGCTAAAGCGCAGCCTCCTACACAGCCAACAAGAATGCAGAAAGTGGTTTCTAAAAAGTAAGTCAATAGCTAAACACTTGTTTTTTCCAGCAGCCATTGTACAGCACATACAGCCATAAAACCAGCTGACCAAATGTGCTGGAGCTTCCCTGGGTTTGCTAGATGACAGGCTTTGTTTGGCAGAGGTTGCTAGGTAGCGACGCAATGCCCATTGATTGTGATTTGACAATCAGGAGGTTTTTAAAAGACCTAATTTTCCCAAAACACTAAAAAACATAAGTGTATTGGTAAAAATAAATAAATAAATAAAAACAAACGTATATGTAGGTCTTAAGGAAGACTTAGGAACTTGTTTTAAGTCAATCATTTCTTAATATCAATGAAAAAGTACTAGTTCCTGGCAGATCATTTCACTTATAACAATATTAAACAGTTATTGACTTAAACTCCCATATCTTACTAAAAACTTGTAAGTCAGTTATGCTTTGTACTAAGATATTTGGACGAGAAACTAGACCAAAAATATTTGGTAAGATTTTGTTTTTGCATCTAGGGTTTGCAATTCATGACTTCTGCAAGAACATCAGCTGGCGAAAATTTTATAAAACAAATATTAATGAGGGCATAGTGATATAAAGTAGGGATGAGATAAAATATGCAGCAATTTCAATTTAAAGGTGTGCAGCATATTCTTGTCTTTCAAAAAACATTCTTTATCTCATCATCATTCTGCTTTGAAAAAGAATGGATCAAATGTCCAGCTAATAGTTCAAATAGCATTTATGTGTTAACAGACAGCAAATGCTTATGTAATGTTTTACCCTTCACATAATTATCTGATGGATCTAGGATACATTCAGTTATCTAATAACTACACACACCTAAGCAAATTAGGAGTGTCAGGGTGAGCACATGGAGCGTAGAGGTCACATGTTGCAATGTTTTGAAGTGTTAATGCCTCCCACAGATAAATATCCCACATCCTCCCCATCATCCATTGGTGCTTCTTCCACGAATTGGCTAAATTGATCCTCATATGAATTAGGTCTTTTTCTCAAAGGGCTTCGTCAATACATTGACTCCTTTTATGAGGGTCATCAAATAGCCATTACTGGGCGCCAGGGGGTCCCGTTTGGGGAAAGGCTGCCCAGGGTGACTGATGAGGCGGCTGGGGGAAAGCAGCTGATCTGTGGGGGCATCTGAGCGAAGGGCCGATAGTAGAGCGAGAAAAGGGGGGGGGGGTGCTTTTTGGGTTTAAATTTATTCTTAATTAAAAGAGCATTTGTTGTGCCTGTGTTTGTTTTACATCCTTTCTGTTTGAAGAAACAACAAAGTGAGATTTTCACCAACCTTTAACGGGTATGACCTGACTTGGAGCTGCAACATATTTGGTTTTGATCTTATCAAAACTTATATCAATGTTTCACAACCTAACAGATAAGGGTAATGAATTAAGCAGATGCATGCTTAAATGTTCAATGCTTCCTGGTGTAAATATGTACCACCAATACACTTGAAGTGTAAAAAAACCCCCCCAAAAAACAGCCTTGAATAATCCACACTGCTGCTCGCAGGTAATATGAAACAACCTTTTAATGTGAACACAGACACAGCAGGATGTAAACAAACTGCCACTGCTGTCAAACACTCCAGTGAAAACTGTCAAAAGTTCAGGCTTTTCAATTTCAGCAGCTTTAATATGCATGCAGGTTTCCCCTGGCTGATTAAAATGCACCATTTTAAGTCTAATTGTTCAAGAAAACTGTGTTTTATGTTGCTGCAATGGTAATAACTAATGATAGATGCATAAAATTTGCATACATTTCCCAGACCTAGAGAATATCTGATCATTGTGCCGTGGAGAATTGCTCTAAGTTAGGAAGTTAATTTCATTATCTCCTCCTCCTCATTTAAAGCCCACCACGTTACAATAATTGGAAAACAGAATAAAAGATTAGCTTTTGACTGGATGATGGGCGTTAATAAAGTGTGATAGAATGCAAGTGTTACAGAGAGGGTGCCAATTACGCCAGCCAATCTGAGGCAGGCAGCCATTGATGGTGGTGGTTCAATCTCTTTATCTGCAGTACAGTATCATCAGGGACCCACTGCGGAGACCTTTGCTCCAGCTAGCAGGCTAATTGTCGATTCTGCTTAAGTCGTAAGGAGAGCTATTTTACCCAAGCTTTGGAGAGAAAATGAACTATTAAATAAAAGCAAAAATTGAGAATGGTTGTGGAAATTAAGCTAAAGGAGGAAGATTATGTGGCATTAGGTTTAATATTACTAAAGACTGCTTTATCATAAGTCAGCTTTATGAAACTCCCTACAGTCAACATGCTCAAGTGTAAACATTATCTTTAATGGAAAATTTCTGAGCATAGTACACAAAGCACACCAATAATGCAATCAAACTTAAATCATATTTTCAACATATATTACAAACAATCATTATCATTTTATCAACAATCTGCACACGCATAAAAAAACAGGTTCTTCTTTATTCTCATGGGTCATTTCCATCGTTTAACGTGTCACCACATCAATCACTGAGGCCTAACACATCAGCACTCATTGGCTGAACCAAACATCTCAAACAAATAAAAAACGCAATGCAATTTTGCCAAGGGTTGAAGGTTTTATTAGTGGATTAGCAATATAATCAAGAGGAGCAATTCAGGTCAAACGATTCTGTTTAGAAATATTATTACTATCAAACATAACAGACATTTTAAAAAACAAATTTCTCAAACAATCTACAGACTTAATTTTGGTATTTGCATACACCTTAGAAGTCATCAGTCATTAATTTATACATCCATTTTGCTGAACATACGCACACCAGAAAGATCAAAAGTTATGTGGTTTGTAATTTTAGAAAAAAAAATGAACAATTTGTGGTGAATCTTTTCTGTTCCTTTGGAATTCTTGGTTTCTCTAATAAACATGAAATCATTTAGTCTTAATCATGTTACAACAAATATTTTGACATCAAATTCAAACTTTGACCCCGCATTAAATCAACATAATTGTTTTAGGCACCATTCATTGTTGCTCATTCTCTATTTCGGGAATTCTTATATAGAGATGGAAGTAGGACAGGAAAGTCACAACCTGCATTTCTACACACAAACAGGCGATCTTGCCTCATCAAAAATGATGCAGTGGGTCCTTTGCTGTCAAAGTCTTCACACCGGAATCGCATATTCATGGGGGTGCATTTAAGCCATTTCTGCTGGCATAAGCATGCAGCACAACACCGAGTCCTCTGAAATGTTGTTTTCTTGCCACTTAACCTATCTCTGCATTTGAGAATGTGACATCTTGTGTTTGATGCCTTGCACTGTATCACAGCCCCTTTCTTTTTTAGCAAAGTCTTCATGTTTAATAGTTGCTTGGAGGCCTGTGGTAAATAAAGACGCCTTGTGATTATACACTAAACAGCAAGATGTGCAGTTATTCCACTGACTACACTTTGTTATAGAATGGCAGTGGACAATGAAGGATGCTTTGAGTTAGTGACTTTCTGCTCCCCATTTGAACCAGTACTTACTGCCTTATAGTACAGATGTGGAACGCTGCGGTCCTGTCACTCTAACAGTAGATGACGTCTATCACATACCCACCAGACCGCTGAACATCTATATTTCATCATGTCTGCAGACTCCCTTCAATTCCTTTTTCAAATGACTTTATTTTAAAATAGAAAGCATGGAAGGGTTCCATGGAGGGATGAAACAGAGGTTCGTCCATCCATCGTCTTCTGCTTCTCTGAGATCGGATTGTCAAATGTGTCAGGAGGCCCTCCAAAGAGAGGCTCCCTGGGGCTGCCCTGATCAGCTACCTCAACCACCTTTCAGTTTAATTTATATAGCACCAATTTACCACATATATCATCTCAGGGCACTTTACGAACTCAACATTTACACTCACACATCAAAATGGCAGCAAACTGATGTGCAATTATAGAACTGTACATCTTGGAAAAGCATAAGTAGAGCCTCCTGTACAATCAACAAGAATGTAGCAAGTGGTTTCTGGTTGGTGAGTTGACAACTAAACCTGTGTCTTCAGCAGCCATTGTACATCTCAGACAGAGGTAAAACCACCTGACCAAATGTCCCGGATCTCAGCTTGGGTTGCCAGGTCCCAGGCGTCTACTGATTTGTGACATTACAGTTAGGGTGTTTTTGTTTGGGTTTTTTTAAACTTATTGCCAAAAAACAAAATGGACGGATAAAGAATGTGAAATGTTTTGCATAATAGGTCCCCTTTAGAAAATTTTCAATCTAAGGAAATCCAGAAGATTCCATTGAGCTATTGGAGCACTTAGATTCTACTACTAAATTTTACTTTAACTCCTCCTGGAAGACAGAGATCCTCACTCAATTTCTAATTTATCTGGGATGGACATAAATGAACCAGTAACCAAATTACTGCAGTTGAGTCCTCAGTCCGTCTGTCTCCATTTCCATCGTACCATTACACTAGAACCAGACGACAAAACCCTTACACTCCTGCTCTTATGTCAAGGACTGACCCCGGATACCTGTGCACTTAGTAAACTCATAATTCATTGTTTCTATTAAAAATAATCTCCAGCTGTGGCAACAAAAATTACTTCCCAGAAGTCATGTCTGACAGCTGGCAGTTTAAAATAAGACAGTTAGGACTGTAACATCATAATCCCTCTAACTTTTTATCCATGTGGTGGAATTAATCAGTTCGCTCTCAGTACTACAACATACAGACTAGATTTGGAGTTTTTCCTCTGGATTTCATCCAGTTTCCTTGAAAGAAACTGGATTTTTTCCCCATTTATAAAAATGGAAAAAAATTGTGTTATGCTGGTTTCATTGTGTGCCTTTCTGTCAAAAGACAAGCAGCTGTTCAAGACCTTTCCTTCTTCCACCTGGGTTTGGTTTCAGCTACAGCTGGCGGAAGATTAATATGGGAAAATATCTACAAAGAAAAAAAGAAAAGAAAAACGGCATATTTTGCATCAACACTTGTGACTGGGCATTATTTACATTCAACAACAGCAGGCATGAGTTGTTTCTCCTTGTTGAGCAATGAAGGGTGTTACATTATAATCACGTCCTCAATTGTATTTTAGAAATACTTTAAATGTGATAATTAGATATAAGAAAAATAAAGTCTAGACAGAAAACACAACACATATCTTTAACTAACTTAATAGTAATTTTACACAAGCACTCTGTTTTTCTAATACGAACCGTGCCATGAATTAACTTAATTAGAAAAGGCACCTAAAGCTTTTTCTATTGATTGTCCAGCAGGCAGATTCGAAAAGTAAAGTTAGACATCTACCCAAGGAAGCCCTCACTGATTAATCAGTGGCAGTTCAGTCATTAGTCGCATGAGTTTCATCTTCTTTTAACATATCTTTGCCTTGCCCCAGCGTTTTGTATTTTTAATTTTCTTTTCCCAGCGCTTTGTTTGATGTTTTGTAACTTTTCATGTGTTGCCAGTGAATTGGTGCCTTTATAAAGGAAATGCTTCCCTTCCAGGGTGGCGAGGGTGTATCTGCATATGAATATTTTCAATTGATGAATAGTATACGACACGGCAGCGCCTTTGATACTCTGCTGCTTGGGTCTTGAGTGATGTCATAATCGTGGGACACTGGCTGTGGGCAAAACATCCCAATCCACAGCAGAGAGCAGCAAACATTAGAGCCCTTTGACGTCCTGCGCGTTTAATATTACAGCAATGTTTACAGAGGAGGGAGTTGGCTTCAGCGTCCACCGGAGAGCCAAAGTGTGTTTAAGGTCAAGCCATCTCGGTTCTTCATCAATCAACTTCTGCATCTTTGATCACTTGTTGTTTTGACTGCGGTGTTTTCAGTCATGGCCAGGTCTTTATAATGCATGAGGACATTGCATAGTTATGAACGGATTGGCAGGCAAGTCAAGGCAGTGATTGAACTCGCTACAGACTTTGAAAAAGATCTTTGCGTTCTTCCACATACCTAAAAGCTTTAACGAAGTTTGAGATGCTGGCAAACTTGTATGTTTGCGCTGTGGCTGGTCGTTTGTCGAGAGGCACGCTACCGCTGAGAAAGCGTGGAGAGAAAGTTCAGTTTGGCTGAAAATCAGTCCTCCAGCTGAATAATAAACTACACCAAACCTCTACAAACTTTCATTGATTCTACGATTACTTCATGAAATTTCAAAGAGTCATTTGTAATAGGTAACCAGTATTTATGGAGATAAATTATAATTGTCTCACTTGCAGTATTGCCCCATGATGTTGTCCAAGGCTTCAGAAGAACATCTAACCAAATTACAACTAGTCCAAAATAGGGCAGGTTATTCCAGATTATAAATATTCTCAATATGCACAGAGCGTTAGCTTGGCTCTTGGTTAAGAAAAAAGAGTGATATTGTCCTTCTGTGTTTGTTTTAGAAATATTGTAGTATCTAAGATCCCAAATGTTTTGTTTAATCTACTTTTATTTACACAATTTAATACAAGTAATGCTTTAAAAGATTTACTCTTCCAACATGCAACAGCAATTCTGGGTGAAGTCTGTTCTTTAAAGTTTGTTCTGTGTAAAAGAATGAGAACATGGAACTCCTTTCCTTTTTTTATATAAATGTAACAAATGTTAGAGCTGTTAAAAGAGCAATTTTCAATTATTTTATCATATAAAGTGTTATAATTGTACATTTATGAATTAGTATGCTACGTTACTGACGTTATATTAAGCGTGTGTTACAGTTTTTTTAATAAATGTGATTTTATAATGTGAACCCCAGGAAGAGTAGCCGTTGTCACAGTAAAATATCTGATGATGATTTAAGTCTGTGTTTAAATAATATGTATCATTTCTGTGCAGTAACTCTTGTTTGTAATAGTACATATAAGACCTTATGAGTGAGTTTGAAATAGGCTTTGCATATATTTACACCTAAGATACAAACTATTTGCAGGTGCAGCACCTTTTCTCATGTTTCAGGTGTTGAAAGGATCTAACGAAGATTACTGCTGGTGTAGGCGGGAGGAAAGAGGGAAGCTATCGAACTTGTGTCCTGGTTTCCCTACTAGATAATGATCTCTTGAAAAGTGTGTGTTTTTTTTCTTCCTGCTATTCTTCCAGTAACAGTGTGTGCAAGATGAAAGATAGTTCCGGGGCTAGTGCACCAGAGCACATCTGACTGAGGCAGGTGTTAGAAATGTAGATGGCTCGTGGAGACTAAAGACAATACAAATTTGAAGTGAAAACGCTACTGGCACGCCTCCTCTGTTCTTAACACGTGAAGCCCCAGGCCGATCAATTATTCATCTTATTGTGTGCGCGCGTGGCATAGTGTTAGTTCTGTAGTCGGTGAGGAGGTGTCTGTTGCACTTACAGAGTGAGCGCCACATCACTTGGCAGGCCTCGGTCTGTCAGCCTGTCTCTGTCTCCCTCACACACACGCTCACCCGCGCACCCACCCCCACATCCACGTCCACACGCACACACAACGTAAAAAGCCCTTGTTCTGCCTGAGCCTTTTTAATGATGGGATCAGGAGCAAGAATTGGTGGCTAAAGTGCAGCACTGGTTATTTGAAAAAAAAAAAGGAGAAAAGAAAGAGAAACAGAGTAAGAGGAGTGTTAAAGAGTGGGGTGGGTGGAAGGAGATAGTGGGAAGAAGAGGAGTGGGGGGGGTGCTTTGTACACTGGGGGTATTTTTCAAAGCAGTGCAGACTTGAAGCCATTGGGAGACTCCTTTGACTTTAATCTTGGCTGTTTCTTTGAAAATTATGACCGAGGACCACGGTTGCTTCATTAAAAGACATGTTCTGTTTCTTGTGTAGTTTCAGCCAGATTTCTCTTTTTGTGCATGCACTGCTGATTTCAATTTTCCACCCTCTGTGTCTTCCTCTGGTCTCCTGAGCACCTACTGTGTCCGGGGCCACTCACTTTGCATGTGTGTAAGCAAATAGTTCACCGAATGCTAATTACACAGACTCATTTGATTTGTGCTCCTCTCTGCAGGGCCCAACTTCACGTCTGCAAGCCATTGTCAGAGTTAGCGTCACTCCGTCTAATCTGCATTAAGACTGAAGAAAAATGTTGATAGCTGTTTGAAATGAGAGGACTCAAACAGTCCAGGCAAAATTAATATTAGTGTTGATTCAATTAATATTAAGAACACAGTCCACTTTTCTATGCACCTTGCAAGCTTTTCTTTAAATTAATCAATTTATTTTATTTAGAGAGTTAAAAGTGGAAATAAATAGAAGGCAGTTTGATGAGCCCGTTTTAACATCTGAGAGTGAAAAGTTTACATCCATCCTCCAAATGAGTAACAGGAACTAGTTCCACTGGCTTTTCTCACTTGTGATATGGGAAAGATGTCTTTTTCTAAGTGAAAAATCTACCAGTGGGACTAATACTTTTTAAAAATCAATATTAAGGAATTATTAACTTAAAAAAAGTCCCTATATGTTGATGAAAAGTTACTTGTAACTTATTTTTGTCTTATTTCAAGTGTACTAAGATATTTGCTCCAGAAACGAGACTAAAAATATAAAATAAGATTTTGTGTTTTTGCAGTGCAAGGACAAAATAGTAAACACTGAATCAAATATATTAATTAATTACCATTAATATATTTTGTTGTTGTTGTTTTAATTCATTTCTAAAAGGGTTAAGATGAGGACCAGTCCAGAAGCTATTTTATGTGTTTTGGATTATTGTCCTGTCAAAAAACACCTGCCCAAGTTTTAACCATGTGCATGTTGAGTTGAGGGAAGGTGGAAGAACTGGGAGGTATTCTTCATTTTTAATATTTCATGGACTTTCTGCAAAGCACCAGAAATGCTAAACAGAGCCGCAGCGTAATGCAACCACTATCTCAGTTGGTACAGCGCTCTTAAATCTGAGTCACCTCGACTCCTTCAAACATAGTTCTTCTCATTGCGACCAAAAGGCTCCATCTTTGTCTCATTTGCTCTTAAGACCTCTCCAGGAGACAATTGGCTTGCACTGTACACACAAAATGGATTTCCTGAGCACTATTTATCATTATGTGGTAGAATGTTGCTTGTAGCAAGAAGATCCTGGGTACAACTTCTACCATGAGCATTGAGTTTCCATGTTTGCATGCATGGATTTTCTCTGGGTACTCCAACTTCCTCCCTCAATCCAAAAATGTCACTGTTCAGCTAATTGGTTAATGGTCCTGTTCAAACTAACAAAGATATTATGCAAAACTTGTTCTAATGTTTTGTTAAGCGAAGATGTTTAAAAAGATGAGAGAAATTATAAGTATTATAGTGATAGAAAAATATCAAGCCATGTGCAGAGTGTTTTGTAATTGGCACCAACTACAGGCCTAGTGCGGTCACTTTAGAATATTTTTCTCATATCTGGATGAAGATAAAACAAAGCTGACTGTATTTTCAATCACCTTGCCCCCTATAATCCAGCAAAGGTCACTGTTTTAGCCTTTGTCTTTCAGCCCAACACACACAAGCACACGTAAACATATATGTTGAAGACTTGATTCAGAGGCAGTAGGAAATGAACGTACAGAGATGAGACCTGTCTGAAATGCCACACAAGGTATTAATCAATGTCTTGCTGAGCTCACATACTGTGAATGCACAAATCAGGGCACAGCAAGCTTCCTCTAATGACCTGGGCAACAACACATACAGACAGACAGCTACAACCCTCCAAATACATACAGTACATACGGAAAAATGCCCACACTAAAGTACTGCACACAGACCTCCAGCATAATTTGCCCTCTATTTCTTATCATCTTCTAACCCTTCTGCCTGTCTGTGTCATGCACTCTATGTGTTAATATACAGCTCACTCAAATGCAGACTGGTAAATGCTTTATGAAGTGTCAGTTGTGTAAATCATGCCACAGCCGTTTCCCAAAGCCCTGCCAGCAGGAAGCATCTGTACGTTGTGATCCTCAGTAAACTGTATGTGTTTTAAACATACAGTGCATGCAGTATTAATAGTGTACCCGAGCAACTGTCTGCTGAACGAGTCTGGAAGGCTCACACAGAGAATGGCAGAGTTTGGTGTTTCTTTGAGAAAGAATGCTGGTTTGTTTCAGCACAGAATGTGATAGTAGTACCTCACACTTCACCTGCTGATTTATTTTAGTTTGTCTCTTCATCTATATGCATATATTTTTGGCTTGCGTTCTTTATTTCTATCTAAACACAGCTGCAAAGATACCCAGACTCACACCATATATGTATGTCAGTGAAAAACAAAAACATTTTAATTAGGAAAAGTTGATTAATTTAAATGTGCAGTACAGGTTTTATTAAACACAAAGTCTAAATACAAATCTCAAAAATTATAAAATGCTCCATTGGATGTTATGTTTTATTTACATATCATTTACATTTCTTCAAAACTTGAAGCGGTCAAATGCCCAAATCTTTATTTAAAGCTGCAGTATGTAACTTCCATAAATTTCCTATTTCCATATGTGTTAAAGTTGTCATCATGTCATGACCACGTTATGAGACAGATAATCTGGAATAACATCAATCTCCTCCCTGAGCTGCTATTGTCTTCTAAACAAATGCACAGCTCCCGAAAAAACAACCAATCAGAGCCAGGAGGAGGGTCTTAGTGCTGTCAATCAACTTTATGTACACACTACTACTAACTGCGCTAATGGTGGAGAAACAACTGACAACTACAGAAAAACTTTTAGCACTAGACAGCCAGTGTTGGTGACTTTGCCACTTGGTTGCTATATTTAATTCGTTTACAGGCCACATAGCGTCTCCTTTTCAAATATGTCTTGAGAAACATCTAGCAACTTTTTATGGTGTTATTTGAGACAAAAAAGCACAAATATTACTTATTCTTCTCAATAATCTGAAGGTGGATGTCAGCCTCTCCTCTGTTCCGAAACACTGAGCTGTGTTTATTTGACGTGTTGATAACAATGTTTCCGACTAATCGTTTGTGAACAAACTTTACAGAAAGATTTTGTCTCACTCTACATAAACTAAACACTTTATTTTGGATGCTCAAATATTAATGACTTACGTTCCAGCAGCATGGAGCACTGTGTTCAGGTCTCTTTGGTGCATCATATTCTCCCACAGGACTTCAGCATATACACTAAAACTAGGGAAAAAACTGGCTCCAGATTGAAAATCAGAATAAGGATTCTATCTATAGGGGAAAAGTTATGTTTTGATTTGCAAATTAAGGTATTTTCACATATCCTTTTTTTATTTGAAGAATAATTTAAAAAAATGTATACAAAACAAATGCAGGGGGACAAAAATCAATGAGAACATTTCAAGTAAAACTTTCTGCAAAATAAAACACAAGGGAGCATAGAGGAAGCAGGAAGAAGCAATGGCTTATTTATTCCTATCCCTAAGTCTTCATTCAAGTTCTTAATCAAATTAATGATTCATTATTGTTCATTAATTTAAGTGATCATTTGAACAATTTCAGTTTTTAACACTTATATCTAACCCAAAGTAGCTTGTGATTCCCACTACCATGAGAGCTGAACTGAAGTCTCCAGTTTGTGTGTTTGTTTTTTTAGTTGTTTGTCTTTATGTTGTTTCTTTCATCATCACTGAACTTCATGCTTTTTTCATCAGCAAAGAAAACAATCATAACCAAATAGATTAAATAAATAAATAAAATTTCTCCCACCTTGGAGACAAAAACTCAAAACGACATGGGCTCAAGTGATTTTGATATCCTTGTTTACATTGTATGTATTCTGGCTCCCCACCAAAAAAGACACCATTCAATGCGATAAGTCAAGGTTGAATACCTCACAAAATGAAATTTTTTATATATTTATATTCAGTGTTTATTAGATGGTCTCCAAAATTACAGTTTTCACAGTAATAAAAACCAAACTGTCCCTCGATATGTGCACATAAAACAAACAGAGGAGCCCTTTGATCAATCAATCCGTAAACAAACCCTGAAGCAGAAGCCCTACAATTGGGTATGCGCAGATCAAACTGTGTCAAATCATCAACGTGCGAATAATAAGCTCTTGTTCTCTGAAGGGCAGCAGTCACTGCAGCACCATCAATTAGACTCCAGAGTTTTTGTCTTTTTTTTCTTTTTTTTTTTCTGTTCGACCGAGCCTCTGCTTTGTCTCGCTCCATACCTTGAAACTCTGCTGTTTACATTACCCTGAAGATGACGGAGAAATGAATGCAGGCTTGTTTTTGAGAAGAGTTGAATCTTGAAAGGCTTAAATTACATATGCCATCATGCTGATGGGTGGAAATCGTGCCTTATTTCGGGGTTTTCTTATTTGTACTTTTCTTATTTTTTTCCTCTTTCTGACATATTGTGAGATGCAGCTGCCCTGTTATTGTTTGAATTGTTTATATATTTTTTTTTTGTTTGTCCCATTCTGTGTGGCCACATAGGTAGAAGCTTCACAACTGTGCAAAAAGTTGGAAGCATTTTTTTTTCTTTTTCATTCTGCTCCTTCTTGTTAGTGCATGCTTCACACTGTGCACAAGAGTATTACCCTCAAACAAGTCTGTCCTCTTTGTTTTAAGCTCTACAGGGACCCTCCTTGCAAGAAAATAATGTTTTGGAAGGCAAGCCAAACCAATGTGTGAGGGAGAGCATGGAATCAATACTGTCTTCTTTTCTTACTTGATTTAAATGAGGGCTACCAGCTCTGAAGTTCCTTCTTGCCATGTTCATCTTGAAAGAATATTCGCTGGTTGCACCGACTCCAAAGCCCCAGCACAGTTACCATTGGCATATTAATAATTTAATGCAAATAATCATTGAGTATGCAGTTTGTGCAGGAATTTGAGCTGAAAGACAAAAGTAAAAAGTGGGGCCTCACATTGCGTTGAGGAAAATAAAGTGAGATGTTACACAGGCCTCTTTCCAGCGTCTCCGCAGGGCGAATGCTGGAATGAATCCCCTCAGGAGCTGTACCATCTCATCTAGCTTTCTCTGATTTAGATCCTATCAGCTGCTCTCATTTCACGCCGCCGTAAAACGAGATGTCAAAGTGTAAATTGACAAGGTTTCTCAGCGTAAACAAGCACAGAGTTTATCTCAGCCTGGTAATCGTGCCCTCATAATCCCCTGGCCTGTGGTTAACTTTTTCGTGGGCTAATTTATATCTACATTCACAGCTTGGATGCTTTTTAGGTTAGGCTTTTTTTTTTTCTGTTGTGCAGACATCCTGCTACCTATTGTGATTCTGGCTTGGTTAAAGGGTTTGCTGAGGTTGTCTGGAGGTTGGGCTTTCTGCCGCACAAGAGAGGCTGATATGATATTAAGGCTTCTTCTCACCAGGGTTGCTCTCAGGCTTTAACTCCAGCACCATTCTCTCAGTCCCATCAGACTGTCAATAATTCATATCAGGGATTTCACAGGATTGAGCAGATACATTCTCCCATACTGATGGCAAATTTATTTTATTTACGCGGGGCCTTTGATGAAATAAGAAGCCTCACATAACTCTGCACTTGCTCTGTGGACTAATTTTGGGGAAAGAAAACAGGAGGATCGCTGGTGGTATTGTGAAGCTGCTGGGGCTTTAGTTTGACAAAGAGTCCGTGAGCCGATGTCCTGAACCCCCTGGCTTTTCACTCTCATCACATGTTGTGCTTTTCCTCCCCTCCTCCTTCGTGATGTCTGTGATAAATACTTAAGGTTTGGGATCTTTTTGGATAATTGTAAGACTTCTTAAAAGAAAACCACACTTTTTTTCACAAAAATCTGTGATACATATCAAAAGCAGCAGGCTGGGCAGTTACAAATGTAATGCTGGTTATCACCTAGACTTTATATCCAGAACGTTATTATAGTTAAATAAAAGAATACCAGAATAACAAAAACTGAAATTGAGAAAAGAATTTCATTATTTGACACAAAAAAACTAACAGGAACAATATAAACCTAATTAATATTCCTTGTTTTTGTGTTTGTAAATCTATTTATTAGCCTTTCGAACTGATATGAAGTAGATTTTTTTCCCCCACACAAGCAGTTTATGTTAAAAAAGGTACTTTATGGTACTTTCTTTTCAGTGGCAAAAAAATTTAGAGAAAAAAGGTTTGCTTTCCCAAATTTTTCCATTAATATTAATGTTATTTATTTTTATTTTTTTTATTTTTATTACATTTAATTTTTCAGATCACACAAAACATCCATGTCAGGCAAAGATAACCTACAGAGGCAGTTTTCAAATGACGATTTTGTTCATCAACAGGAAATATATATCACAGTTTCTTTGAAAACAGGCTTCAGGTAAACAATGCTTCAAAGCCAACAAGCATTTTTCTTCTTCTGATCGTAACCTGCAGCAGGTAACTACTTATAAACTTTCCATGGATTTCCACTTCAAACAAATTTGCCCTATATCTTTAATTTTTCATATTTCTAGAATGTTTTGCTTTGCATGAGCTTGCATTTGCTTGAAACATATTCCATAGGAGAAACTGCAGAAGATATTTCAGACATCTAATCAAAGTTACATTTTAATCAGTGCATGCATTTTCTGCATCAGCCTTTCCTCACAGCCCTTGTTTTGGCATCCTGAAAAGTGTATCTGCAAAAAATAAATAAATGCATGCAACCCTTGTTGTTAGGTCACTGTGTTTTATGCTGAAAATCATCACCAACTTCTCACAATTTATATAAATTACATGTGCAGGGAATTTGGATTTGATAGCATGAATTAAAAGAAAGAAACAAATCATTAAGTGAGCTTGGAAACAACTGGAAACAAATAACATCATATTTTCTACAGGAAGCATAAATTAGGGGTTGAGACAGAAAACATAGTTTCAAGGGATTTACTGTACAAAGCAAGATAAATACAAGCAATGTTTAATTTAAATTGTGGTAACTGTGTGGGCTTGAAAAGATTTTATAGTAATGTTGAATACATATACAGGATAGTTAACTGATCTAGATCTCGGAACGGGTGCTACTTTTCATTTTGTTTTTATACAATACATTAAAATGACTATAAATATTCCAAAACATATGAGGTTCTTGTACATAGCACAAATTACATGCTGCAACTTTAAGAAGGTCTAACAACAAAAGACAGAATCTGCTTTGCGTAAGCAATCCTAATGAATAATGTTTCCTTCAGGCATATTTTTTGGTGAAGAACCCAACACTCCATGTGACACTTTCTGTCCCCAAAATCTGAAATTTGGTTGAAAAATTATGATTTTTATGGCTTTTCATTTAGGTTTTTTTGAATTAAAGGAGAATGGGGCAACATTTAATATGGTAACATTATCTCCTCAGCCAGGCTTCAGACTGAGATGTTAGGCCAGATCATAATATCTGAAAATGACCCTAGTTTTCCTCTGGGCATTAAGGCCCAACTACTGTGTTTTGCACCTTTCACAAGGAAAATAAATTAAAATGCAAATATACAAGTCCCCAGAAGTTGCAATGATCTGAGGGTTTCCCAACCAAGCTCAAAACATCCATAAAGTCGTTCCATCACATGCTACAACAATCAATTAAAATACAGTATGCAAAGAATATGTGAATGCATGTGCTGAACACAATGTGGTATGAATCAGCTTATGCCTGTGGACATTGTCATACAGACGTATTAGCAGCAGAACTGGATTCCTTAGTGTTTTATGTGTATAATTTCCCCTTGATAGTGGTAGTTATGATGTTTGGTATGTGTGAGAGGGAGAAAGAGAGAGAGAATGAGAGAGGTGATGTGGAAGGATGAGGGAGGGTGAGACAAGAGAGCTGCCCCTAGTAATGAGGCCCTTTTATGGGCTTTAATTTGTCCCAGTCCCCTGGGAGACTGATGGATGGCTCTCTTTATGCTCACTCTCTTTCTTTTCCCCATCTGTGATCCAGAGGATTTATTTATACCCTGATATTACCCTCTAACAAGTGCTGCCTCGCTATTATGACTCCCTGACTTACCTTATAGATAGATAGATAGATAGATAGATAGATAGATAGATAGATAGATAGATAGATAGACAGACAGACAGACAGACAGACAGACAGACAGACAG
>CAEGAG010223592.1:0-24620 GCA_903067065.1 Brachyrhaphis terrabensis
CAGTCATACTCAATGGAATACAAGATTAAAGTTAACACATGCACATACCTGCAAAGACAGGCAGAGGTATTAGAGCCTTAGGAAAGGCGTGCGCTCTCGCTAACCTCATTACTTCTACAGGCCACAGGTGGAGGCAGTGTCTCATATCTACAGGTAGAGAAGGGTCTGACAATAAGTCAGTGTGTGTGTCTGTTTTGAGGAACAAAAGCTCTATATGCAAGAGGCCATTTAACATATAAATAAATGCCTGAAAATTAAGTGACATGAGTCTTATTTACAGCTTATTGCCAACAGAGACTTTGTAAAAGGATACCGCTCTGTGTGATCTTGAAAGCCATTTTTTTTTTTTTTTTTTTTAAAAGAACTTTGACCATAAAACGATGGACGCAACAATACTTGGGATGGATGCGTCATGTGAATAATTTTTGTAAATCCCTTTAATTCTACTGACTCTGATGGTAAATGCCTAATGCTTTATTGATATGTCCATAATATGTGTCTTTAGAGACAGTAAGAATGTTAACATCTATGATCATATAAAAATATATTTTTTAAATATGACAAATCTTTGTTATCTCTCAGGGTTTTTTTTTAATTTATCATAGAAGTATTTTGGAATGTAAACTGACTAATTGAATTTAGAGAATATGTATGAATGTGTGTACGCATTCTCCAAATTACTTAAATATTAGCTTATTATGACAATTATTAGTTTAATACCAACAGATAGTTTTGGTTGCGAAGTTAACTGTTTTTCCATTAATCTTTGCCTTTTGTGGTGTACGAAAAGCAATGTTCTGAAATATCTGTTGAAGTTAAGAATTCGGCCTCTATCTTGGTCTTGGTCTCAGAGGAATCGGTCTTGACTCTACCCCTGCTATATGTTTTAAGCTACTTACGTACCTTTACTTACTTTTCTCCCGATCCACAGAATCCCAGTGCATATGTGTGGGAAGTCGAATCTCAATGAAACCCAGCATCTTGGTACTTGCTTTTTTACCCTCTTTGCTTTTACTTGTAAAAGTGGACACTTGTGAGAATCAATTAGTTTGAGCAACTATTGAACCGTAAAGTGGTTGGTCACCAGCTGTTTTTTTAAGGACAGTTGATGTTACTAAGTGACTGGGAGATGGACCATTAAATGGCTTGCGACATGCAGTTCAATGTTCATTGTGTTGCTCACCTGGAAGCAAACTGTTGAGATAAGCAAAATGCCTGCTACTGAAAAGGCAGAATTCATTCAAATACATTTGCTTAAAAGGGATATGCCCTCATTCCTGTGCGTTGGCTGGCCGCCTGTCTGTTACCATTCTCTCAGACGTGTGGATCTCGGCTAAATATATTGCAGCTGAAATCCATTAAGAGGTTGGACATCAACAAACCAGCAGACACAAGCCAATTCTCCCTCAGTAGGATGAAACTAAGTGACAAATTCAAAACAGATTTTTAGCAGCCATAGAGGAAGAGTTTATTGTGCATGTATTCATCTGGTTCAAAATATTTTTTCTGCTTGTTTACTCTCTTTTGGACTTGACTAAAGTGAAGTCTTTGTTACAAACAAATCCATCAATGCCTCCCTCTCTTTCTTTCCCCCTTTTTCACCAATATGGTTCTCTGCTTCCCAATCAGATGCCTACTTCATTAGCCCCAATTTTTTCTTCTCTCCCCACTGGCCCTCAGAAAGAAGGGCAATAACACACAAAGACAATCTGACAGGCACTTACACACTCACACCCTTTCAAACCCCTGGACACACACGGACAGAGGCAAATACACAAAGTGACTCTGACTTTAAATAATGAGAGAGCTGTCACATCCGATCAGTGCCAGTGCCGCAGCATGGCCTGGTGGTCAGCGGCATGGATGGGAGTAACCACTGGCGGCTGACACCCTCTGGACACACAAGGGAGGAAGAAGAAATGGAAAGGGAGAAAGAAGGGAGGCAGAGGGAATAAAGAGCGGTGATGTCTGCAAAGAAATGGAGATAGACAGAGCAGTGTTCAGCCATCTGCCTTAGCATCCAAAGCCTGGATGGCTAATTAAATGGGAAAAGGACATGTTTGAGAGTGGGAGGCGGTACAGGGAGGGAAAAAATCAAGGATAAAGTGAAAAACAGTGAGCTAAGAAATAAGGAAACTAAACAACAGGAATGAAAAGGAAATGAGAAACATATAAGAAATATTTTTTTAAAAATGAAAGAAATGGAAAGGAGGGAAATATGAACTTAAAGAACAAAGCACAAGTCTGAGAGAGGAAGAAAATAAAGCAATAAAGGAAAATTACACGGCCAAAACAAAAGCATTAGAAGGGGGAAGTTAGGGTTAAAGACCACAGTAGGAGATTA
Source organism: Brachyrhaphis terrabensis (assembly GCA_903067065.1). Taxonomy (NCBI): domain Eukaryota; kingdom Metazoa; phylum Chordata; class Actinopteri; order Cyprinodontiformes; family Poeciliidae; genus Brachyrhaphis; species Brachyrhaphis terrabensis. The sequence goes on from CAEGAG010223592.1 coordinate 2,345, forward strand.
AAAAAAAAGACCAAAAGAAAGCAACTGATAAGGAAGATGGAAAGGAGAACCAATGAAGAGGGTTTGAAGAAGAACAAAACAAAGAAAGCAAGGAACATTAAACAAGATTTGAGGGGAGGCAAATAGCGGGAAAAAGGTGGTAAAAGCTAATTCCAGCCAAATAATGGTGTGAAGCAATGCCCCCGAGACAATGGAGGAAGAAATATAGAGGAGAGGAACACAGGATTGAAAATCTGGCTGTTTGTCTGGTTGAGGTCAGATATCATTAGTGTCAGTGCAGCCCACAGAGCCCCCGAGTCTCCCTGTCTCTGTCTCCCATCTAACCCTGCTTCCATTGTGGCTTTAGTTTTTTTCTTGTGATAAAAAATGAATGAAGTAATAAGTAGGTGAATTAAAAGCTGATTCCAGCAAGAGACAATTATAGATCGCAGATGATCTACTTATGAAATGGTTTATCTCCTCAGTCTAAACAAAGTTTTAAACAGTCTTTTGAGTTTTAATAACCAAGTTAATTAATTATTATACTCCTTAACAGACTTTACTATGGCTTGTAGCTTAGAGGTTTGTATACAACCCACTTTTATAATTGTCCCAAGTCAAACCAGTGTCCCGCACACCCTGCAGTTCAGCACAGCCCATCCTCATCCCACAGCCACCTAGCTAAACCCATCATCTTTATTCAATATGGCCCCCGGAAAGTATTTTAAGTCGGCTTAGCTTGTCAGAAAATGTTAAATTTTTTTGGTGGCTACACCTCCCTCTAAGTCTTTCTATCTCTTCATTCAGCAGACACCTTAAAGAGAACATACAAAGCTAATGAGTATAAAATTACTCTTTTGTTATTTGTATGATTTCCCTATTTTCAGTGTTAAGTTTAAAATGTCAGCAAAATTAAGGATTTAAACACAATTTTCGCCACACCATCCACTATGGGGCTCTGAGACGGTGCAATAATGAAAATGGACGATACCGTTTTCTCCAATAAAATCACAAATAAATATATATTCCCAAGACAGTCTGCATGGGCTCAGAGAGAGTTGATCTTTAAAATCTCTGAGTCTTTGCAAGAGTTGTGTGCGTCTGTGTATGTGTATGGGAATATGACCATAAATACATTTCAGCTTATAGATGGATGGGGTTTCTCCACGGTGATTTGTTGGCTTAGATTAAATGTCAGTTTTGGAAATGTGTTGTTATACCTGAACTCCTCTGAGAGCAAACCAACGGACAGCCTCGCTGGGAGTGTGTGCGTGTGTGTGTGTTCTCTGTGATAACAAGCAATCCAAATTCCTATAGTGATATAGCGAGAGATGATAAGGTGCAGACTGTATGTGTTAGTTCCACAATCTGAGGTTTTTAGTGCAAATATATTCATTACTTGCATATTTTCCAAGGGTTGAGCAAGCTTATGGATATATTCGATCAATAAGTATACATTTTAGCATTTATTCAAAATCCAAAATTTTGAATATTATTTGAAGCTATTAATCAACATGAACAGAACCTGAGATGGTCTCTGTTTTACCTCTTTGATGTTTGTCAAGAATTTTCTTGAGGCCAACCAAATGTGCTTCTCCATGTTTCACCCATGTTTCACCCAGCCGTCACCACATGTATCTCTTAGCAAATCAAAAGAATTGTTCTTCCCCTCAGTTCCTTCTCAAACATGTTAACGAACAGTATAAACAAGCTCAAACCCAATACTTCCACCGACAATACCCAGGCAAGCAGCTCAGCCAAAAGTCTTGCTCTCTCTGTGGGTAAAGATATGGTCTTTTGTGGTTTGTTCTTTCAACCACAGAAGCCACTGTTCTTTGACTCATTAATACCTATCAGTTGCTTCAGGAGTTGCAGTCAACCAGGACCTGGAGACAGCCAAAGAAGCAAAGAAGCCAGGTAATTACAAAACCCTCCATGTCCAGGGTGCAAGAAGTGGACAAGAATTTCCCCAATATTCTTAACTCTCTGGACATTTTGGGGCTGTCGTAGTTGATGCACTCTGTAAATGTGACATGGAAGTCTCAAATGACTACATGTGAATGACAGAACAGGATGGTAGTCCTATTCAGTAAGAAAGCAGACCGAAAAGTGTGCAAAAGAGGCTACTATTGATTGTCTAACCTCTGAGCCAGGAAGATCAGTTTGGATTCTATCCCACTGATGGAACAGAGAACAGATCTTGAACCTTGCAGAACTGCTGAGGTGATCATGGAGGCTATTCACCCATTCCACATATGTTTTTTAAATCTGTAGAAGGCTTATGGCTAGCTCTACCAAAATAACATTGAACAGGAAAAGAAAATCTGATATATTTGCCCAGAAAAAATGTGTTTATGGATTCTATAGAAAAACAGCTGTGAGTACAGCTCTAAGTGGTGCATTGACTTAAACCAGGGGTCTCAAATTCCAGTCCTCGAGGGCCGGTGTCCTGCAGTTTTTAGATGTGCCACAGGTACAAAACGCTGGAATGAAATGGCTTAATTACCTCCTCCTTGTGTAGATAACTTCTCCAGAGCCTTGCTAATGACCTAATTATTCTATTCAGGGGTGGTGCAGCAGAGGCACATCTAAAAGTTGCAGGACACCGGCCCTCGAGGACTGGAGTTTGAGACCCCTGACTTAAGCTGTGAGATGGGTAATTTCACAAACTGTAGCAACATATGGAACAATTAACTATTGTAATTCTGACCGTGATCAGAGATTTTAATATTACTGAATCAGTTTTAGTTTTTTTATATTGCAAATTAGGAAAGTCTAAAATAAAACTAAACTAATGAGTTTTAATCATGGTGCTCATAATGTTTTGATTGTTTGCTGTTCTTCAAAATCTCAACCCCCCGGTGCCTGACAAAAGTGATTATTTGCCCTGGTCTAGATCCAAAACATAGTTTTTTTTTTTATGGAGCCAGTTCTAAAGTTTGCATTGGTGAAAACACAAAGAACTGTTGCTTAGTAAGCACCTAAACCTGTAAAGCACTGAAAACAGTTTGGTTCAAAAAGCCCCTAACCCTGGTGGCCTCTTCTTAGGACCTTAAGAAGAGGGAATAGGAAGCACACTGGAAAGACAGTGTTTTATTATCCTGGTAGGCCACCAGATTTAACTGACTCCCCCACCAGACTAAGCATTATTTGTTTATTTATAGATGACGCATTGAACTGGACATAAAGGGTTGTGGACCAATTGCACCATCCTGAACCTGCCTGTTGGCTTCACATGCTACTATTTCCAAGACTTGATGCCTGTTTGTGCACCTCAAAATTTTTGTAACTTAGCATTTTCTAATACCAGCACATGTGGAGCGGTCCAATCCACACTGAGTGGACCGCTGGTGGACTGCTCTACCACTCCTACCACCAGGATTATTATGTTTTCTAGGGGAAACACTGCCTCTTTGTAAGCCTATGAACAGCTTGGGATACCCCAGAATGAACTGGAGGCATGAAGCTCAGCTTGTTCTTACACCTTCACATATTGTCCAGTTGTGTGGAGAATTGGCCAGAGAGGTGCCTAAGGCTTTTCAGATACATCATGTTAATAATTTATCTTCTGTGTTTTCTTCTTCTTTTTTTAACACCTTCTGCCTGAAATCTTTATAATTGTGTTCTGATTATTGTCTAAGAAGTGATGATCCCTGTTCTCATATAAATAAACTATTAGATCTGGTTCTCTAGTCAGGTGTGTTAATGAAAAAAATATGATCCAGTACTGATGTAAAAGTTATGTCGAAGTATGCAAAGGCAGGGTAAAATATAGAAATGCTGATAGATAGAATTTTCAACTCTTATGGTTTCTGGTCTTTAGTAAAATTTTATGTCTAAATATTTATTTATTTTGCACAATGAATAATAGAAACGGCATGTAAAATGATGACCTAATAATCTGGGATGTTAGACAGGAGAGCTGCTTAAGATGAAGACTGTAAACCAAAGGAAAAAAAATAAAGCTTACAGGATGAATGACAGTGTTCTTACATAGTGAAGCAGTTGCATCACTGATTCTCTACTAGGAAACGTGCACAGCATACCCAGGAGCAAGAAAATGTGGCAAAATAAATCCTATTTCACTTATCTGTAGAAATAATCATATTGCATTTCCATTTAAACAAAGCGTTGTTCTTTAGGTTTTCAGTGAGACATGATGAGACTTCTGCAAATACAGTTCTAGCTCTAGCTCTCTAACGAACATTATATCAGTTCACAGTGAAACCACTACTCCGCAAACTATTGCTAAGTTCTACATGCCCTGCAGCAAAATATTCTGTTGAGAAACCTTTCACAGGTCGTCTTCAAGATGGCTGGTTTAAATTCGAAAGCTTACAGCATTGCAATGCAAAGACAGATCAAATGTCCCATGGTGCAGCCAGCAGGGTGTTGCTTTGCAACCCCCCTTTAAGAGGTTTGTATGGTATATTTTCAGTAAAAGCTGATTTTTTTAAGCCCAAGAAGTTAAAACTGTGTAGACGTGGAACCAAAGGTAAAGGGCAGCTGAATGCATTTATCAAATGATCTTTTGTTGTTTACCCACAACAGCAAAAACTGAAGAGTTAAAATTTCAGGGTTAAAGGCTTCAGAGTTGACTTTAACTCATTGCGAGTTGTTTTAACCCTTGAAGAGTTAAATGGCGTCCAGTGTTAGAGTTATTTCCAATAGTTGATTGCATCAGGGTTGATTTTACCCATTAAGTGTTGTTTTAACATTTGATTAGTTAAATGGTGTCCAGCGTTAGAGTTATTTTACATAGTTGATTCCATCAGTGATGAATCAACTCTGATGGGAGGAAAATAAGCTCCTCCCTCCTTCATCGTCTTCCTTGGAGTGAAATTTGAAAACGCTCCATTTTTTTCTTCTCCTGCTGTTCTAAACGGTAAGCACAACTTTTTACATTTTTGGTCAAACACTTAAGTTGATAGTGATGTGACCTTTTCCACTAACTTAATGCTTTGTCTATTTTGCAACAGCTATGCCAGATGTATTAGCTAGCAGTCCTTGTGTGGGTTGCTAGTTAGCATGATTGAAGGTGCCCTACAAAAGATGTCATGTGGTGAAGAAGTTCTGCAAGAGGGTGGAACAACAGAAACCCTCAGTGATGCCACAAGAAGACAAATGGTGAACATACTGGTGGCTCACAGGATTAATAAACATAGGTAGGTGTGTTTTTACACTTTTAAATCTACGATAAAAAGTCAAAAAAATTTTCCACTAAAATGAAATCTCCTGTTAGGCACCTTCCTGGTAAACCAATCAGAGAGGATTATGCCCTGAGGATGATGACATCTCCTTCCACCATCAGCTGAAGTCTCCAAGAGTCAGTGCGTGGGATGCAGTCGAGAGAGTCGCTGTCTTTTATAAGGTAATTGAAATAAAAGTATGTGTAGTAATTTGTCACTTTCGTTTTATAGATATTATGTTCAACAGGCGATTAAATGGCAGCTTTGAGTATGTCTGGGAAAACATTAATTTCTTTCATTGGTTGGTATGAATCCTTAAAGTTTTATAACGGCTGTAGCCGTATGTCTGGTTTCTTATGTTTGGTGTACATATTCCTTAATTTTAGTCATGCTGCAGTTTAGAGGAACATCTCCGGGACCAATGGGGTCTGCAGCCATACCTCTTTGGTGTTTGGTGTAAGAAGAGCAAGATTGACATTCTCTACATCAGTGTTTCCCAATTCCAGTCCTCAAGGCCCCCTGCCCTGCATGTTTTAGGTGTTTCCCTTCCAGCACACACCAGGATTGAATATGTGGCTGATTAACAGGCTTCTGCAGCACTTGATGGTTATGCAATCATTTGAATCAACTGCTCTGGAATAGAGGTACATCTAAAACATGCAGGACAGGGGTCCTTGAGGACTGGAATTGGGAAACATTGCTCTACATCATCATGGATAAGTGAATCATCCCATGCCAAGCAAACTGCTCCCTTGGAGCATTTCATGAGTTATTGAAAATACATTTTGTGTTTTATGTCTTTTATGACCCTGCATTAATGAATTTTATACATTGTTGCATTCTATAACATTGATGTTGGCAAAATGAAGGAATCACCTGAAGTTAGGGATTTGAGAGCTATGAATGTTAGCTGACAATCATTCATAGCTGAATGATTGTCAGCTATATTTTTAGCTGACAATCATTTTTTCCTATGTTACCTAAACAGCTGCTTACAGAGATATATACAGCATTTTTATAACATCTGAAGGTGACACAGTTACTTGATTGGGCTATAAAATGTGACTATGTGCCTGGTATATACATAATGCTGCCTCTTTAAGTTGCTGTAGAACAATGATGTACACACACCTACCCACCAGACCCGGAAGCATTGTGAACATGGCTGTTCTTTTGGTTTATTTTTCACTTTCTTGTTAATTGACAATGTTATGAAAGAGAGTCATGTGACTGATATTATACACCAATAAATAAGTTTGTTAATTATGATCACCTTGATATTATTTTTGAAATTTTGAGGGGAAATAGTCTTTAAAATAAGCTTAAATGACTTTAACTTCTGTTAAGAAATAGAATTGCTGTCAAATGAATTTCTATTTTCATTTCACTAACAGGGATATAAACCAGAAATACTGTAATCTTTTTTCTAACTATCCCAATTATGCCTGCATAGCTTTGACTCTCTTAAGCTGTACTGGGTGGTCACAGTATGCTGCTTCAGTGCACTTGGTAATTGACACAGTATTGCTTGACTGACTGGCCATATTCAGGCAGTACAAGCATTATTGCCAAAAAATACAGAAAAGAGCAGAGTGTAGCATGCCAGTTTTGCACCGTAGCTAAAGTCAAAATATGCTTAGATTTTGTGGGTTTCCTTCAATAAAATAAACAATGACATGTCATACATGGATATTAATACATTTACTTTTAATTAGATTACATTAGATTATACACGTTTGATAATTATGTTTTTTTGGTTTCTTTTATGATGAATAGTTATGGTGGTACCTAATTAAAGGAGAAAACCAATGAGGCTTATACTCAGCTAGAGCAGACCACAGCTGTAACTTAAAATCAGTTTTCTCTTTTTCAAATAATCCTCATTCATTTAAGTGATTATTTAAAGATGTGTACAGGAAAAAACAAAAATAAACATTAAAGCATGCATACCCTGAATAATAAATTTAGGATTAAGTCATCTTTCCATGTGACATGATTCACACTAAGTAATAAATCATTGTACAAGAGATGATTCAGTTCCCATTAAAAAGGAACATGCTCCAGAGCAATGAACATTTTTTTGAGTAAATTAGGTCTAATCAGAATAATCTTTTTTTCCTTTAATATCTCTAAAAAATGTTCACTAAACAAACCCCAGGGCTCCTCTGGACATTAAAATTTCCAATGAGAATTATTTTGATTTTGATGGATGTTCACCAAAATATGATCAAAATACAAGTGACTTACAATGCTATAAAACCCAGTAAACATATATATTATATTTTTCAAGATTTCCTGGCACAAATTATAACTTAGCATTTACTAGAAAGAAAACAGGCAGAGAGAAAGACAGAGAAGGGAAAGATATGCAATAAAAGAGTTTTGGATTCAAACCCCAAATGGATGTGTTATGGACTGATAGCCTCTGTATATTGGGGGCCTGCTCAACGTCCAGACCATGAGCAATTGGGCTTTGAATGTTTTGTTTAATATCTGTTAATTTTTTAATTTCTAACCAATACTTCTGGTTATAAATTAAAATACTGCTAAAACAAGCACTCAGTATTAGAGATTGTCAAGTTATGGGACCAAAAACACCAAGATACCAGTAAACTGAGAGAATACTGGCATGGTTCTAACAAGATCTCCTATCATGAGATCTCATTACAGTAAAATCTCAGTAATACCATATAAGAGTTAATTATTTACCTTGCTAAAGCATACTGATGAGTAAGAAAACGTCACCCAGATTACAAACTTCATATTGAAAACCCAAAGTAAACCAAAGTTTAAAACTTGACATTAAATTATGTGTTGTTTCACAGAGAACATGCAGGCATTCTTCTTGCTTAGATTTTCGACAAATCATTAAGTAATACCATAATTTCCGGACTATAGAGCGCACCTAATTATAAGCCGCACCCAGTAGATTTTTAAAGGGAAAAAGATTTTGTACACACATAAGCCGCACATGTCTATAAGCCGCGTGTGCCTACATACAGACGGTACACAGAAAGAGCTTTCAAAGTTTTAGTAATATATACCTTAGCTTTTCTTTCCAAACAGTGCCTGTGACGCGGCAGTAACACAGCAGCAATACGGTAGTAACACAGCACTAACAGGGCTGGTTAAAAAAAACAAACCGGTAAAAGTCACTGGGAACCGTCTTCATCTTCCTTTTCTTCACTGAGGCGTGTTAAGTTACATTAAACTTGCGTTTTCCTCGACACATATATTCCCCCTGTCTCACTCTTACCTTTTCTGCTGGAGCGCCCCTGGCGGCCGTTAGAAAAAATACATAAATAAGCCGCATCATTGCATAAACCACAGGGTTGAAAGCGTGAGACAAAAGTCACGGCTTATAGTCCGGAAATTACGGTAATTAAATATGAAATTGTCAAAGATGTTACTCTCATTATCCTGAAGAGCAATTTGTGTTTGAAACGATCTCATGGTAGCAAGCTAGCACATTGGATTTGTGAAAATGTCCCTATAGAAAACAGCAACACATATCACAAAGACCTCAGAAAATCTACTTGAATTAAAACCAGTATTGTCTCTCTCCACAAAGGAGAATGGTATCGAGCCTGGCACTGATATTTCTGAAACACTGGTCTCAGGTGCTCCAGCCTCTGCATGATGGATAAAATACAGGGAATCTATTAGAAAAACAGACAAATAACAGCCAGACCAGAACAGGCAGCACCCTGAGAAACATTACAATGATCCATCCAGAGAAAGCAGGAAAAGACTTCTGTTCCTCACATGACATGTAATATGGGCAAAGCAATTGGGGGAAAATGAATGAATAAATAAACAGGTTTGAAGATGAAATGCCTCACACGACATTGCTTATACTTTTTCATGAAATGCATTGTTTTGAGCCTAAAAGCAGAGGATAGGGAACCTACGTCAAGAGGACAATGATGCTCTATAATGGCTTCCTCCTCAAGTCTGGCTGGTTTTGACACACCATTCATTTGCTTCCTCGTTCCCTCGCTCTGTTGTTCTTTTGCCCACCTTTCCAATTGTCACAGGCGCAGAGCTGTAACAATCGTCCATCAAAACCATCTTTAAATATTTATTTTCAAATAACCATCACTCTGTGCATGACTGTTATTTTGTTTTTCTGTGTATTTTTCACCCCACTTCAATCTTTCTATCAAAACTATTCTTTACTAGGTTCTACAAATCAATTTAACCATCAAAAAAAAAAAAGAAAGACAAAAAACAAATGAATCTGGTGTAGCTCATGTAATTTTCCTTGGGAAATTAGTTTCCAATTGTAGCTCTTTTCAGGTGTAGCACCTTGTTGCTTCAACACTGATGGAATAAAAGGATGTGTGCTTGCTATGGATATAGCAAGATCTTGTTGCACAAGATCACATAACATAAAAACTGTCGCAAAATATATTAAAGTTAAATTTAGTTTGCAAAGCGCTATCCGTTTCCCTGTCAACACTTTGTGAGGTAAAGTAGTACCGTAAGCTTTTTTTATAGACTGCAAAATAAAATTCTGAGCTTTATACTTTGCCCATTGCTATCTGTTTGAGACTCTTATTTTGAAGAACAGACTAAAATAGCTTTTTATTTACTCTGCTATTCTAACAGTTACCTAATGATTAATTGGTGGAATGACATTTGCTTCTTTGCTGTTCAAGAAGCCTCTTAAGCTTCTACTAATCAGTAGTAAAATGACATCTGCTGAAAAAACTAAATGGGCTTTTTGTACTGTTTGTTAACAAGTATGGGCTCCATTTGACTGTGTCTGGGAAAAATCTAAAATACAACTAATCGAAACTTGAACTTGATAATTATTCACTAGAAAAATCTATGAAATGAAGTATTTTCCATACCTTTATCTCAATATAATGCTTTTAAGTATTGCAAAGTTCTCACCATGTCCTCATGTGCCCAAACCTGTGTATTGTCTTTTCTTGTGAACTACAAGGATACCCTAAACCTCCTACTGTTTTGCCATTAGCAGGTATCTTTAAATTGGACAGGATGAGTTTAAATAAGGGTACAGTGACAATATTTATTTTAATGATTAGCTTCTAAAACTGTCAGGGTGAAACAGTAAGGTATTAAAATTAACACACTGATCTATTTATAATACTGGTCAGTAAGACGTCTGCTAAAATTAGTGTTGGTTGTCCTTATCATGTCTTATATTTTTACCATACCCACATCGAGAGCTATATGCATTTAATTTGACATTTATCTCTATAGGTGTTTTTCTGTCTTCATCTTGCTAAATGTTAACTTCTGTTGACATGCAGTAGATTTCAAGAGACACAGCTTTTCTCAGGGCTGATTCTGTTTTCCAAACCTTCTCCATGTTTTTTTTTATACATAAACATTATCAAGAAATAAGAATATGTTTACATAAATATAGCAAAGAAGTTTAAACTTGAAATAAAATTAGAAAAAAAATATCTCTTTTTAATGTCACATTTTCAACCTCTAGCCTAACTTGCAGAATTCTTGGCTCTGTTCCGCAGATTACCACAATACAGACACTATAAAGTTAGTGCTTTGTTGTGTGAAACATGAGACGCATACAAAAATGTAAAGATGGTAAAGAGATGCGTTTTGATCCTGTATTGTTTTTCCTCCTTTATTAATATTCAGCATCTGTTTGCCAGCTTTCACGTGCAGTATCTGAATTTTGCAAAGTCAGCTTAAGGCATTTATGCTTACAGCAACACAGGTTCTGCTAAGACTGCAGGTTGCTGGTTTATTTTGTTTTTGTTTCCTGAATATCTATGAACATCTTAAGAGACGTAGATCTGCTTTTCCTTTTGAATCCTTTCATATTAATCAACATAAATACAAGATAATTAGACAAAGTATCATAAACATTGTTTCAAAAATCATTTTTTTCTGCTTCATTAACTATAATCTGCTTATATGACAAATGGATCATCTAAGGATGCTGGTGTGCTACTTTATGTCTACTGTCCTTTTTCCGACAAGCATATCCAGTCACAGTATAAACTATCTTATTTGCGTTGACACAATGTGCATCTGCTTACATGCAGGTGTACTAAGAGAGAGAAAAAAACCCAGCAGTCTCTGTCTTCCCTGCCTCAATCTCTTGGCTATTTGTTCCCAATCTCTTTCCCAATGTCTGGTCTGCCCATCCATCACACAGGAAGCTAGATGATTGGCTGCATTGGACTGCTCCTCATAACAACATTCTCTGCATGGTAACTGTTACTGAGGAGAGAGAAAATTACCAAACTCACCGAGATACAATTCTCTAAAAATAGCCGTCATCAAAAATCCCTGCTGCTTGTTACTACCCATCTTTGTGTTTTAGAGGTGTGCAGCGTGCACATGAGTGTGTGTGAATATGTTTATGGGGGTATCTAGACAGAGTTGTGGAGAAAGACAGAGCTTAAGACTGTAAGAGTGTGGGGGACGATACATGGTGAGAGAGAAAGACTAACTGACAGAACAGCAGCAGCTGTAAATGACTGATTGATTGTATGATTGATTTCTTCCCCCCTGCTGCCTTCAATAAGTAAGGAGCATAAATCGGTTCTGCAGAAAGGTGCATCACTTTGAAAGGTTCTACCAGGCCTTTGGCTATTTCAGGAGAGATAAAGTTACTAACACCTAAGGTAAGTCCAAATGTGTGATGACAACTCAACTTTAAAAATACATGGATTAAATGCAAAGTGTGTCCAAATGTGCGTATGTGGAATGTGTGTGAGGGAATAAGAGAACCCAGGAAGCCAGTGGCCATGGGATCCTTTGAAGTGCTCATATATACAGATTTGACCTATGGGGCTAAAATTGTATTTTGGTACCTGCATCCATGTCGACCTGGAGGGAATGCTGAAATGTAATATTTCTGTGTGTGTGTGTGTGTGTGTGCGCAGATGCTGGTGTGTCTGGCTCCAAATTCAACAGCTAGGCTTTAAGCTTTTTTTGCTACAGTAGCTTTCTGCAGCACATTCTGTGAGGAATTAATCTCTGAAAACTGGTTTGCTGTTGTAGAAAATAACTGCAAAGCTTTGAAGGCCAAAATAAGAAAACACGAGGCATTCACTTTTTGATAAAAATCTTATTTTATAGCGCAATCATACACTGGTTATCATCATTATTGATTGCTTTTTGTTACATCTTGCAGAGTGGTCATGTGAAGGTGATCCAAAAGTTGGAGAAACAAAAAAAAAATTACTAATGTGGGAGTGCAATGTAAGAACAACAAATTATTGTATCAGGTGAAAGATAAAATTATGAGTGTTCTCCACTTTTCCACTCTTGGGGACAAACAAATGTGCGTTTTACCAGGCAGTGTTTTTTCTCTTTCTCTCTCTGCTTGCGTTTAAGTCCTTGGTGTCCAGTTGTGCTCTTTCACAGTTCAAAGAAGCCTTGAAAACTTCATCAACACACACAACAGTGAAATGGGGCTGCTCAAATCAAGTATGTCATTCTAACATTTTCTCATTCCACTTTAGGGAATCCTCAGTGCACAAACAAACACACATGAACTCTTTCTGTAAACACAATATCAATACATATTGGCATGCTGCTGCTGTGTCCTGCTATATTCTCCCCTCTCAAAAAAATTAAATAAATAACCAAGTAATCTCCGGAAAATTCTGCCAGCTGGAAGCCTCTGTGATTATTTAACTGCTCTGGGCTTAGCTTGGCATCCCTCGTTGGGAGGATGGGGGAGGAGAGGAGACGAAAGGGGGAGGAGAAGAGAGGAATTAACGAGGGATGAGTGTGTGTGTGTTGTGCATTTCTGTGGCTGTAGATCGATGCCTATGCCAGAGTTTGTGCATATGTGTGTGTGTGCGCACACATGTTTGTAGATGCTCTAAAAGCATTAATGTGCGAAGACTCTCTAAGCACATCCATGAGCCGATTTTAGAGTGTCAGATCTGCTTCCCAACCGTGAGCAAGAGCTCCTTCAATTGAGAAAGTGAATAGTGAATTTGACTTTATAGATCAGGCCCTGACATGGTGGATTTTACTCCACTACAAACTGCTACACAATATGTAGAGTGTCGAGTTACCAGAGGATAAATATGATATGTAATTATCATAAAGACAGAGACTTAATGAGTTTGCATACTGTAGAATTCCTCCAAAATTAAAATCACACATTTAATCTAACGATTGGTTTCTCTTGATAATATTTTTTTTATTTAATTAGTTATTAGTCATTCATTAATACATAATTTAGGACCAGAGAATTTTGTACCTATTTGGCACTTGTCATGTTTTTTTTTTTCCACTGGAAAGTTGTTTCTAAGAGTTATGGAAGAACAAACAACAAGTAAGAATTAATGCATTTAAAAATAACTACATAAAATCAAAGTAATGAATGTTTTATTATGACAGAAGGAAAAAAAAAGCCTAAATAGTTGTAGTTAAGCAACAAAGGTATTTTGATTCAGTTTAAATGTTTGGTATGCCAGCACACTATTAAGCAAACATAATACCAATTTACATATTTGTTATTTATTTATCCAAACCTGCCACAAGGTTCCATTCTTGGTTTCTTCCTTTTTCCTTTATCTGCTGCCACTCGGTGCAATCACAATTCAGCATAACCTTCCCTTTAACTGATATGTTGATGATCTTCAGATCTTTCTTCAAAACCTAGCAATAGTGACATTCAACATTTCCTCCCTGATAATATCTGCATTGAAACAGTGGACAAACCAAAATTTACTTGTTTCTAAATTGACAAAAGACTGAGTACATCTTGCACAATGAGAATGGCACCATTGACATCAGTGCTCTGAATTTTCAGTCGAGTGACACGTTAACAAATTTTGGGATGATCTTTGATAAAAATATTAACTTTAACAAACAAGGTGATTCAGAAGTCAAATCAAGCTTTTATTACCTTCATCTTTTAGCCAAGAAAGAGCCTTTTTTTTTAAAGCGTGTTGTTCTTGAGAAGGCTACACACGCTTATATTAGCTCCAGAATCAATGAATTACAATTCTGCTTTGAGGATGTATTCTTTTTAGTATTTTTTTTTTTTTTAAAGACTGCCCTAACCTTTTAAAAGGGGCACAAACCAATGTGTGTATTTTATTATTTTTTGCACGCACAGATGTTTTTCCTGAGTCTCCATGGGATTGAAAGGCAGAAAATAGAACATTTTACCCACTGTGTGAATAGTGTCCTGCTGATTCAGAACCACCGAGTAAAGATGTTGTTGTTTTTATCTGAGCAGTGCATGTATATTGGGACTTGCACCATGTGTAAGTATTTGTTCACAACAAACATGGGGGATCTTTGGCTGTTAACTCTGCTTACGAAAGCTGTTTTTTTTTTTATTTTTTATTTTTTAAACATGCAATACATTTTGCACATGGGTGTCCACATGAGAGAACACTAAAAGCACTGAGTATCCCTTGGTCAAAGATACCCAAGTGTGCTTATGTTTTCAGAATTAATTTTTGCTCCACTGAAGCATTTAATAGACAATACAGAAAAATGTCATTTTGCTAAATCAACAGTTTTAAAAAACAAAAAAGGTTATTTGAGTCTGTTCCTCTTTTTTTCCAAACACATGTATTCATAAGCAAACTGACACAGTTACCATTTAGGTACACTATTTCACAATGTAACAACAGTAGGTCAGTAGTTACATTATGTAACCATGAGAGCCTTGTACATACACATCACATCCTGATGACTTTGTAATTTATAGCTATAATGTAATAATGCAATCCATTACTCGACTTTATGGCCCCAGAACACTATTAAAAATGAAATTGGTCTTGGTCGTAAAAGGGGTGAAAAAAGGAGACCAAGCAGCTAATTCTATAATGCAGTCAGTATCTACGGCAAGCAAGACGGAAGATGAAAAGGTACACAGTCACTCCGGAAACAGCGGATCAAAGAGATGAATACAGCAACACCCCGTTTTAAATCTGGCTTTTGATTTGATTCCTCTCTGGTTGGTCCAATATTTTTCCCTCCCTACTTCCAGCTTTTTAATGAGTGTCTTTATTCTTCATGTTGCTGTCTGAAACTGTGCTTCAAGCGACAGTTATCTTTACACTCCAGCACACATTATAGAGTCAACGCCCTAAGTCCTCCACTTCACTTTCTTCCATGGTTTCTCAGACTGTTTCGAAGCCTGTGTCCATTCAATTTGCAAAGTACTTAAAGTAATGCATTGTCACCTCCTGCCACTATTCAACAATTCCCTCTCAGTTGGGCAGTCTGCTCCTCTCTTCTGACACCCACTCCACCTTCTCTCATGTCTCCTTCATACTTTTTATTTTAGCTTTGACTGTTCTTTATCTTATAGTAGTTTCTGTTGCCTCCATTTCATTGAAATAATACTCAGTGTAAATTCTATTGGGAAATACCAGCATATATATTCATAAACCTTTTGGTTTTTCTTAAGCTTTAAACGGCTTCATACTCCAAAAAGAATGCCAAAAAAGTACTCCAGGGAGAAAAAAGCTGAGTGTTCACATTCAGTCCACCAACAATGTGCTGGAGATGTAGTTTCCAAATTCAACAAACTGTTATTTTTTTGGGCTACGCTCATCAGAAATGTAAAAGTTTCCTCTTTTTTGTTTAGAAATTAAACAAACGCCTTTTTGGCTTTAAACAAAAAAGACAGGCTGTGGTAAATTTCTTGAAATGATTTATTTGTAATACATTCAATCAAAATATTTTTGTTCACATGACTCCAGTGGGTCATGTGATCAACAATTGTTTGTGTTTTGATTCTCACTTGTATTTGTGAGTTGGAATATACATTCTAATAAGTACCTACTAGTATTGTCATGTCATAAGGCTTTAAAGGAAGATCCAAAGTTCAACAGGGCATCCATGCATTTGCATGGATAAGTTAAATTTAACAATGAATGAATAAACTTACAAGACACAGAGGAACAAGATTGACAGAAAATGATAATGAAAGAATCCATCAATGAGTGAATAAACCGAGGGGCTTAAAATACTGTTGGGGATGTGATTGTGGCATGGAAACCAGGTGAATGAACCTAATGTCGAGCAGTTGAGGAGACTGAGCAGAGAGCTGAGGGAAGATAGACACAGGAAACACAGAGGAATCTAATATGCAAAAGAACAACAGGGAACTAGATAAGCTAAAGAGAGCAGAAATAATACTTTTTGTTTTTATTTTCTCATCACACAAAGCATGGAAAAAATTACATCTTATATGCAACATATTTAAGACTATAAACCTTGTAATTAGGATCAAGTATTTCCAGCAACATGCACAGTCTCTCCAGTCAGCTGCCACTGTGTACAAGCGAGTCTTCTTAAAATATACACAAACTCTTTGGTGGCTGAAATATGCTAATTAGCAATAAAAAAGTAAGTAAAAGTAATAAGGTAGTTTTATTCATTTAACTTGTTCATGGTAGAGAAACAACTACGCTTTGTTCTGTAATCTTGACCTATATTTGCCCTTATTTTATCTGCCCTTATCATTTCCTCCTCCTGCCCTTCTTTCTCTTATTCATCTTTGTTTATTAGTCAGAGTCAGGGGCCCTGGGGTCAGTTTAGTCTGCCTATGTTCCCGTTCCTTATTTCCTGGTCTTTCTCCTACCCCTGCCTAGAAGTCACTTTTTAAATATTTTTCTAGTAGGTCATTTCCATCTTTACTTACTTTATATCATCAGTCTTCTCTTCCTGTCTCAGACACATTTTGTCTTTACCTCTTTCTGTCTTCCTAGACTGCTGAACTCTTTCACCTATACCCTCAGTGGCAGCACAATCCTAATTTGTTTCTTCACTCAATTTGTGCCTCATCTCCCCACACTCTGCACACACATATCCTAACACACACCCACACACACATTGTGTTGATTAGTCATACTTGAAGGCCTGGAGTCTGTTGTTGATGGACATATTTGTCTGTTCAGCAATCTACTTCTTCGCCAAAAGGAGCATACACATACCAAAATCCATGGATAGGCATTTATACAAATGCATAATCTGTCAATATATACTTTTTTTATGAGAAGCAATCTCCATCACCAATGCCTGGGGTATCTTTAGCTGGCTACCTTCTAGTTTGGATTTTTCTGTGCCTGCAAACACAATTATTGATCACTGACTGGGACTGTTACAATGTAGCATTCTAATAAATACACATTAAGTTGTATTGCATTGTATTCACATATAAAGCTTGGTGTCAGTAGCTTCTTGCACCTCTTTTGGTGGCTTTATTATAGAAATCTACCACAAATTCAACCAAGTATGATTACAAACCACTTAATTGTCCAACTCATACTTTGAATTTTAAAGAGTGACTAAGATGTAATTTACATGTGTAGGAGGTAATGAGATCTTCTGGCATGGGAGGCTGTTAAAATATGACATTTTTCTTCAAAATGAAGTCCATCTCCAACACTTTCGAGCTACAATCAGTCTGATGAAGTAAGTTTATGCTGGTAATATAAGCCCCTATATACGAAGACGAGTACCTTAAACATAAGAAAGAAAGGAAGTGCTGGCTGAACACAGTGATAGATATAAGAAGCCTACAACACTTTTCTGTTGCAGCCATTTGGGCAATCAGTAGAACAAAATTGTGTTAAACTGATTAAATACACAAACATTTGCTTGTGTGTTAGTCATCTACCAGTTTTACACTGAAATAAGTTGAAATGCCACTCATTGAGAAAGAAGCCATCACTTCAAAAACATTACATAAACTTTATTTATGTAGCACCTTTCACAGGAGTGCAAGAAAAACAAGCTATAAAAGCTTACAAAAACAACAGGAGGTGCATTTAATTAAAAGCTTGTCTAAATAAGTGTCTCATGCTGCTTTTCAAAGGATTCAACAGAGTCTGCCACACAGAAGGACATATGGAAGGCATTCCACAGTCTACGCTTGAAAGGACAGGTCCCTTTGAGTTTTAAATCTGATCATAGGGACGTTCAGAAGGTTTTGACCCAAGGACCGGATAGTACGGCTATAATAAAGAATTGAAAAAATCTGTGATGTATTGGAGGGGCTGTCCATTGCAATATAAAAAAGCCACAACACTTTTAAAATCCACATAGTCATGTTCAATGGACTGGTAAAACTAAAACTGATTTTTTTAGCTATCACGAACAAAAGTAAAACAAATCTGTGTTGACTTACAGTTCACAGCACATTGGCAGAGAGAAGAGTGGAAAATTGCCAGTGAGACTGGACCAAGTATTTGAGATCCTTATGAAAGTCCTGAAACAACAGGCCAGGAAACACCCACACATGCACGGAGTGACAAAGATAGAAAGACCCCAGCTAAAGTTTGATCCATTGACCTTGTTATGGAATGACAATATATTATGTGGAGTGAGGGATGTACAAACAGATTATATTATTTTATGTTACTTATATAGCATTCGTCCATGAGTAACACATTGTACATTTCCACTGAGTTACACATTAAGACTGCAGTTGATGGAAATAAATTTATTTGTAGTTGTAAATTAAAAGAAAAAGTAAATATTTATTTTGTTATCAAGGTAATGGAAAAAAATATTTTTTATAGTGCATATAAGTTCTATGATGTTTCTAGATGTTTGTACTACACACAAGGCAACTTTCCTGTTTAATTCTAATTGTATGAATGTGGTATGGTGTTTTTGTTAGTTTTTTTTCCTGAATGTATCTAAACTTACACATTACTTGTGTGTTGTCAAAGTCTCAAAATAAAAATTAAGACTTTAAGTCTTTTGATCTAATTTACCATAAAGTTTTTATTTTTATTTTTTTCTACAATAAAATGTCAATATATCATACAGTCCTGCTGTGTTTTCACTTATGTAGACTAATCTTTACGGCATATGCGTTGTTTTTATAGTAAGTTGCATAGAAAAGTTTATAGTTCTGAACTGCTAAAGTCACGGTTGCCAAGATATTATGCCTCAGGCAGTATGACCGTATTTACTACGGCAAAACCACCTTTTTATTTTACCATATTTTAGAAAATACATTATTTTACCGTACAATGGGAAATACACTAAAATACCAGAAGCTGCAGTTGCCAGATATTTACCGTATTTTCGCAAATACGGTAAAATACTGGCAGTTTTGGTTGCCAGAATTTTACCGTAAATTAGAGCCGTTTTTTCTTTTTTACAGTGCAGACAATTGGGAGAGAGATGGTTTAGAACTGTACTATGAGGGGGGGGAAATGAAGAAAAGTGGAAAATCAAACACTATAGCTATGGGTGATGAACGTCTGCTGTGGTTGTACATTTCCTTCAGTCCATCCCAAGAGAAAAGGAGGGACTGGAGAAGCTGAAGAGGAAGAGGAGGTTTGTATGAATCAAGATGTTTTTCAGGATGGATGAGAGAAACTGGGACAGTGGTGGCATCACTAATGTCCCTGGGCTCAGTGTGCTACAAACACAGGACATATACACACACAAGTGCAAACAAACATACATTAACAAACCAAGAGATTCTCACGCCCTGGGGGAGGCCTACTTTCAAAGTGCTTTCAAATGGTGGTGTGCAAAATCTTCATGTGTTATATTGAGATTTGGTAAAAATGACAGCATTTGCATAAATGTACTCACTCAGGGACCAATACAGTGGTGAGAATATGCAACTGACTTGATATTCTGCCTGACTCACAAATACACACCTGCTCCTCTACTTACCATGAACAGATATAGGAAGAATCTCTGCACATGGAATCTGCAGCAGAGCATCTATTCCTTTGATATGAGTTTTGACTCGCTTTAACATTTTTTCTCCAGGTATTTCCACCCAGTCTCATAGGGCAATAATAAACCTGTTGTTATTGGTTACTTTGTTGGAGAGCCTCTGTAATGCGTATAGATTTCACATATATGAATTGATTATTTTAGCTCACTTGGAATCCAGAAAGCTGGTTTGGTTCTAGTTCTGTGGAAGGTTAAGACAAAAATCTAAATTCATCCACGTAGGTAGCTTAATTGGAAAGTTCATTCCTCAGATAACCTTTTGAGCTGTAATGAGACTGACTTACACTGGATGATCCCCCAATACAGTCAGTTTTTACATAATAAAGCTGTCATATCATGCGATTCTATCACTCACACATACAGTAAAGTACAGGTACCAAAATAAGAGAAAGAAATGTATATTGGCATTTGAGTGTCATAATCAGTTAAATCAGGTCTTTTAGGTATCTGATTGCATTAAATATGCAAATGCAGCACAGCTGGAGCAAATCCTGTTGCACCTGTCTGTCTTTTAAGCCCTGCAAACACAAATCAGAATACCGTCATTTTAATGTAATTAACTATGAGATGCCATCTGATTGAGAGTTACTAATATACTGGTTGTGCGTAGTTTTTAACATATTTTTTGAGGAGTTTTTCAATAATAATAAAAAAAGAACATGTATAAACACACACGTAAGGAACCAACAGTAGCTTTAGGATGGCTTTAAAGCCATGAATAATATTTCGATGTGATTTGAAATGTTTCCAATGTTTCAAGGGCTTTTTGTTTCTATGTCCGATTAAGGATGCATCCCAAAGTAAATGTATGCATTGCAGAAATAGAACCAAATTAATAAATTACCAACATGGGAATCATAAGAAACATATATCTTAGTAAGAGTATCGCATAGCAAACTAACAGTTTATTGCCACATAATATTATAACTGACATTTTCTCTTGTGATATTTGCGTTTGTCCCACTTGGCGTAAGCCTACCCTACATCACAACAGCATTTGCCTGCAGCATAGGTGTTAAACTCCAGTCATCGAGGACTGATGTCCCACAACCTTTAGATGTGTCTCTCTGTCAACACACCTAAATCACATAATTAGGTCATTACCTGGACTCTGTAAACCTTTAGAGCAAAAGGATTTAACCCAGTACCTCATATAGTTGAGTTGAATTTGGAACATATTGAAAAGATACATGACACCGGCCATCAAGATCCGGAATGTGACAGGTCTGTCGTATAACATGCAAGCACAGAAAGAGATCCATATTAACATACCACAGACTCAGTTGGCTAAGTAATATTCATGTTAGCAATTATAAACAGTTGAAAACTAGAACATCATGAAAATAATTGCTTTATTCAGTCTTTCATTCGCCTCTGCTGCTTTCGGGTTCTGGTGTTGCGAGTTGGAAAGTTTTGTTCTGCAATCCTCAAAAATTTTAGGAAACCTTTGCAGGAGTTTTGAGTTAATCAGCTGATTAGGTTGTGGCACAAAGAGTTTCCATTATTTAACTTTTTGGCAATGTTTTGATTTTGGGTCAAATTTGTAATAAATAAAAGCTTACATGTAATGTAGATTCGTTACACATAGAGTAAATTATTTTAAGTTCCACTTGCTGAAATGAGACAAAAAATAGAGGCTTGAAATAATTTACTCTTTAATCACATAACAGTTTCATTTTCTGAAATAGGACAAAAAAATAATATTCAAGTTTTTTATATGCACCTGCAGTATGTTATTATCAGCTCTCTTCCCTCACTTAATCAAAACATCAGTTTTTGATTTTGAATAAAATCCAAATTTTGAGAAAATCACAGATATCTTCACATGCTTCTTTTAGCAGTAAGCACAACTACCCAAAACTCTGGTAATTTTTAAGGAACACTGGGGAATTCGATGATAGTATAAGTTAAGTTTTACTAAGTTTAAGCTAGTTGCATGGGAACATTCATACAAAGACTTTTTCAGAGCTTTACAAGAAAATAAATAAAAACTATTGCTATCATCTGTTCAGAAGGCAAACTCTTCTCACTTTGGATCTGGCAAAAATGAAAAAAAAAAAAATCTATCAAACCTAAACTGCAGGGCTCACTATATTTCCATAGAACAGTACAAATGGTAGCTGAAAAAGAAAATTAACCACTGCAACTTAACACATATTCATATGGGTATAATTACAAAGTATTTTCCATTAAATAATCTCTTTCTATTGCTCAGACCAGGGTCATGTACTTTCAAAAGTCAAATTGATCAGTGGAAAGAATTTGAAGAAGGTGGCACCAAATGTAAATAAACATTCACTCTGCACAAAAAGCAACTTTGTTTCTATAGAGCAGTGTTTTTCAACCTTTTTTGAGCCAAGGTACATTGTTTTCATTGAAAGAATCACGAGGCACACCACCAACCAAAA
>CAEGAG010223618.1:0-16179 GCA_903067065.1 Brachyrhaphis terrabensis
TATATATATATATATATCTATATATTGTGTTTTCCATTCGCTCTGTGTTCAGGTTACAGTAGCTTTGACAGCTACAACGGTATGAGTGATTACGGTTACAGTGACGGGATGTTTGATGACCGGATGAGAGGAGACCGAGGAGGACGAGGTAAAATTCTCCGATTCCTTTTGAAATTATGGAAAACATGCATAACTGTTATTCAACCCAGCTAAACAGATAATTTGTTTCTAGACTAAATTAACATTTTAGATAACTTTACCGTTTTCTCATATATTTAAACATTTTTTGAAAGTTATGCTGACTTGTGTGAAGTTTTATTCTTTTTTGAAAGCTACTTCAATATGTCTCACTTGGTAAATTTCTAATTTTTCTCTGTTTTTGTCTTTAGGAATCGGAGGCCACGGTTATAGCGGACAATCCGATGGCAGCTCAAGTTTCCACGGCGGCCATTATGTACACATGAGGGGTTTACCTTTTCGGGCCTCAGAGGGCGACATTGCAAAAGTAAGAACACAATTAATTTGAGACTTTTTACAGAGAGTAATTAAACATTGGAGTACCTGGTGTGGTAGCAATAAAAGGTTTTCTTCCATTTTTGTTGCCTCCAGTTGGTTTAATTTTCTTCTTTCTTGTAGTAGAATTAGAGCAACTGCATGTAGATGTAAACTTGGTAATGGTCGTACATTTGCCGTCAGTCTCCAGGAAATACTGCACCAGAATCATAAAATGGAGCCATACTTTTTATTTTTTTCCCAGTTCTTCTCTCCTCTGAACCCGCTGAGGATCCACATCGACATGGCGCCGAACGGGAAGCCGACCGGAGAGGCAGACGTGGAGTTTCGCTCCCATGAAGATGCTGTGGCAGCCATGTCCAAAGACAAACACAACATGCGTATGTGTCTCTGACTGTTTCTGTACGAGAATTTGATGATGCAAGAAATAATGAATACTGAAGTGATCAAAAATCTGCTGATTTTGTTTTTGTGGACAATATGCTGTTTGTAAAGCTTCTGACCTGTTTGACATTTTTCTGTTAGGAAATAAGAACCGCATTCAAAAGGTTTTTCACCTTTCTGTATCTTTCTTTTATGTTAAAATAAGACAAAACATAACATAATGTATTTGAGAAACCAGCTCCTGTAAAATAGTTTTGAATTAAAAAATAAGAAAAAAATAATCATAACGTTAACATGGTTGAGACACAGATTCTTACCTAAAGTTTGTGATTTCTAAAAGGCTCCTAACATTTCCAAATTCAGCCATTTGGACCATTTTAAGCCCATGACAATGTTTAAAATATCTAAAAGGGTTAAATGTAACATTCCTGTTATATGTTGAAGCCTCACTTTGTGACGTTGCAGCCTAAATCAATGGCTCACTGATTCTTCTCTCAGTAACAACATCTACAATGAAGGGTTATGTAGTTGCAGCGACCTGCTAGTGTTTTTTTATGGTGTGTTGATTACAGCCACCGGCTGATTTTACATGTTTATTTTTTGGAAAAAAGAGTCAGGATCTTTAACACTTGGACGTTTTCTCCACAGAGCATCGCTACATTGAGCTCTTCCTCAACTCAACGGCTAATGGATCAGGAGAAATGAGTGAGTTCTCATTCAGATGATCACAAATCACTTATGGACCCCTGCATGTTATTGTTTATATCCTAAAATTTCACGCTGGAGGGCAAAAAGACTCCATTCTTTTACATGCCATTCGTAGCTGCGCTGCCGCGGTAAAACAGTTCTGTTGACTAAATTAAACCTGAACATGTAAAAGACTGTGACTGCACTGTGATAAATTCAGTGCAGTGTGCCACAACAAAGAGAAAAATTGTGCACAAAACCTGTCAAAGAATAACTCAAAACTACTTTTTTCTCGCTCTCTGTGTCAGCTATGTTACACTTGTTGCCATAGCAACAGACAACAACACCCCTACATGTTTCAGGATTCAACACCAAAAAGCACTCAAACATTTACCACACATAGCAGACCATTCAGTCCGTTACAGTTTTATATTTTTAGGCTTGATATGTATTTTGTGATTATTAATAAGAGATAGTTAGCTGTGGTAGATTACCTAACGCTGCTATTAGCTAATTTAAACACCTGCTCTACTGATGATCTGTCAGAGTTGTGTCTTTAGGTCGCCTTTTTATTTTTTAACTGAACCGAAACACAGTAAATTCCACATCACATCTACATGTTATGATTATCAAAGTCAAGCTAGCATAACTGAACTACTTCCCTTTCCCTCTATATTTTTGTCTTAAAACTTTTTTTTACCTTATTATCAAGTTGTCATTGTGTGGCAAAGCACTGTGTCACTTTTTCTTTTATATATCAGGTTTACATTTAAGATGTAGTGTGTTATATTTCTAATTTAGCAGCTAAGCCCAGTGCTAATCATTGTTAGCCATGTGATGGATGTGACGCCACGCTGCAGGTGACAGTAGTCTAGAAACCTTCAGTTGACGAGCTTCTGATATTTCTACGCCGCCGTTTCAGGCCGTGGGGGCGGTGGTTACTACAGCAGCTCAGGAGGAGGCTCCCGAAGCGGCGGGCTACGAGGCGTGTACTGATGTCGCCCGACTCTCTTCTGATCCACCATGGAGTTTGTCTGCATCTCTGAAGACCAGTTTTACTACAATATCATTTCTAAGCAAGAGAGCTGACGAGGAAGTCGCGTATCGACTTTCACAAGCATCATTTAGTGCAGAGCTGTGACACAGATCCACCCCCCATAGAAGTTCAATCTGCAGCTCTGGTTTCACACTGTACCTAAAGATCTAAGATGAAGGACAAAACTTTCTCCCTTTGCTAAGATATTAGCGATTTAGTATCTGCTGAACATGTTTGTATTTGACAGTTTGTTCTTCTTACATTTTGTATATTTGGGTATTGTAATACAATTTATCACAAATATAAAAGGACGTACTTACAAAGTGCAATGTAAAGGTACATTTCATTTTATAATTTGACTTTGAAAACATTTACATTATATTTTAGATTAGGAGCATTATACCATTTATAATTAATAGAAACTAATTGCACTTCATGGTGTTTTGGTTCCATGGGGGGGAGAATTCATCCCAAAGATTAGTGGTTTATTATTTTTTTAAATGCAAGACAAAATGCCACACTGCAGTGGGAAGACAGTGTAGTCAGGTCAAAGGTGATCACCTGAAAACAATACAGGAATATGTTGTAAAGATGTTCTTTATATTTGATGTTTTTAAAGGCTTTCTTTTCTATTCTAGTAAGAATATTTCCTTTGTTAGATCATCCTGACAGATTTCAGATCAGCTTTCCTGGTTTGAAAGGTTTCATAATTGAGTGTTTTTGTTTTTTATTAAATGTTTCACAGTTCTTTACAGAATTTAAATCTTAAGTTGAATATGTTGTTCACTCCTAATGAGTGGAAATGAAAGAAAATCTCTATATTTGAGCTGTAACATAGCCTATGAAGCTGTTGTACATTTGCCTAATAAATTTTGTATTTAATTGTCTTCCTGAATTTGACCTCGTGTGTCAGTGGAGTGCAGATGAAGCTCATCTAAACTGAATCTTTAATTCAGTCCCATCAGAAACCTTGTGCAAAAAATAGATTTACTAACAGGTAGGATTCAGAAAACTGAAGCAGAAATATTAATAAGGCTGTAAATATTGCTGTTTAAATGGGGGATTGGTGAGGCCAATATTAGAAATAGAAATATTATGTTCACTTTTTCTGCAGTGTTGTACAGAAAACAATATCCGTTTTTTAAATAATTTTACCAATTCCCCGTTCTAAACATACAGACACATTATAAAAATATTTTAAGCCTTTATTTCTTGTAATTTTAATGAATTTTTTTTTTTTTTTAATTAAAAAAATAATGAAATCTCTTGGTATTTTAATGGTACATAATAATTGATCAGTTTGGTCATAGTGACGGGCTATTTGTTCAGAAGATAAAGAAGACCAGTCTATGTGTACGGAGCGTTAAAACAAAACATTTATTTTGAATTCGCTTGAACTTCGTACTTCCGTCTGACGGTGAAGCTGGAGGTCGTCTCGTGCGAGCGAAAGGACGTCGCGATGAACGCAACCGAGGAGAAGCTGGCGGAGCTCGTGCGCGAACACCCGAACCTGTACGACCAGTCGCGAGGGGACTACCGAAACAGCGTGAAGGGACACCTGGCGTGGAAAGAGATAGGCGCCGCGATGGGGAAGTCCGAGGAAGAAGTGAAGCTGCTGTGGAAAAACCTCCGCGACAAGTTCTGTAAAGCGAGGAAGCGGCTGGTGCGGAGACAGTTCCCCCAGCAGGACGAAAGCGACCTCCCGTGGGAGGTACAGGTCCCGGGGCTGTTCAGCCAGATGGCCTGGCTCACCGCACACGTTAAACTACGGCCGGAGGTCGGAGGGAGCGTGGGGGACCCACAGGAGGTGACTTCACTTTACAGAGTTTTCCGGTTGAATTTCTGGTGGCGTTTGACTTTCACACCGAGTCTGAGTGAGTTTTCACGTTCTTTTATCGGACATTAACAAACTGACGTGGAAGCACCTGACCGTTAACAGAGAAGACGGTTCTGCTGTTATCAACATCCGCTTCTGTTCCTTCAAAACAAAAGCCCTGGTCAACAAATCTCCGAATTAATCAATAACTATTAGAAAATATTTGATAAAGGTCTGTCACAATGAGCAATAAATCCATTAATCGCATGATAAATTAAAATTAGGGCAATAATTTAATCGTTTTTTCTCTTATTACCAAAACCTGGATGATAAAAGTCTGCAGTCACATCAGTTGTAGTGTTAAATGTTTATGAGAATTGAAGACTTATTGATATTTGAGAATGTGTTCTTGCTTTATTACACCACTATTACTTGAAAATAGTCTGGTTCACAAAAGACAAAAAGTCCTTAAAGTATTAAAAACATTTTATTTAAAATAAAAATCAAAATTAGCAGTAATAATAGTAGTAATAATAATAATAAACTGCATATTACTGTAACAGAAAATACTTTGCAGTTATTAGAAATAAAAATAGGACTTGTGATCCAAGGGTTATGTAACTGAGTCGGATCACTTTTCCAAAAATGTACATAATATATTGAACATTGAAAAATCAATCAATCAAATTTTATTTGTATAGCACATTTCAGCAACAAGGCATTTCAAAGTGCTTTACATCATAACAAACACAAAAACACAAAGTCATGCAACATAGAATCAACAATCATTACATTAAGTGAAGTTCCATCATTAAATTTGTAATTGATTACTTTTCAAATACAACTCTAAACAGGAGGGTTTTTAGTCGAGATTTAAAGGAAGTCAGTGTCTCAGCTGTTTTACAGTTTTCTTGAAGTTTGTTCCAAATTTGTGGTGCATAGATGCTGAATGCTGCTTCTCCTCGTTTGGAAGGACACTATCAGACACTATTTACGATACAGCACATCAGTGCACAGAAACAAATGTCCAATAAATAGTATAAGATTTAAGAATATTCAAGTAAAAATAAGGTGCATACTTTAGGTGGTTGCTTTGTGTGGTTTAGTAAAAGTATAAATGTTAAATAATCTGTTCCCCCTCTCTAACATGGGAGCTAATTATTTTTTCACAGACTCTTTTACTGTGCTTATTCCTCTCATCAACAACAAATCCTGTGAATTTGGTGACATTTGCTCTTTATTTGCCAAAGTTAGGAGGAGGAACCAAATGACATCACAAAGTGGACGCGGACGCTATACTGTTATGCAAGCCGTTTAACATAAATTCGGTTTCGTCTGACTATCCGTAATTACATTCTAGATATCTAAAAATGCATTTTGACTATCCAGAATGGTAATTTAAGATTTCTCCATTCACATTCTGACTAATAAGAATAATAATTCACGATATCTTCAATTACATTTTGACTCGTCAAAATTCCTTTCCAGATATCTCAAATTACAACATTGAATGCGTCATTTGACGGGACACATCCGTAATTACAATTTAAGATATCTTGAACTTAATTATGAGTAGTCAAAATTACAATTTGCTACATGAATGCTATCAGGCTTGGTTTGTCCTTACAAACATGCTAAGGGTCTGCAGTTGAAAGATATGTAATTATTAGTCCATGATCTCTTATCATGGACAAAAACATTAAAGGCTTTCAAGAAAAAATGAATATCGCTGAAACGTCTAATCATAAAACAATTTGCGAAATCGCGAATGTAAGGGCGGTAAAACCGAATTTATGTTAAAACGGCTTGCCATAATTCTGTGACTGGTACTACTGTTCAATAAAGTTTTGTTTTAAATAACAAAAGATCGCTAGGTTGCAATTCCCGGAAAGAACACAGGAGGGCAGGCTTTCCCCGTTTTGACTTACATACATGTACTTAGTTACTGAAAACATAATATATACAACTTCGTAACAGAACGATGCCTGTCTGCCCTCGGTGTAACCGCAGATTTGCAGCGAACAGTTTTTACAAGGTAAGAAGATTAACGTTCATATACTTTATAAGCACGTATGATTAGAAAGATATCAAATATCGCTTTATGGAGAAGGAACGTATCTATGGAGTAACCATGGAAACAATGCCCCCGCCATCATACATCCCAACGTATAGCAAAAAAACTGGTTAGCATCTCGTTTATGTCCGTTTTTAGGTTGCTCCGGTTTAAAGGAAATACTGTTTATGACATAGTGATATAAATCATGTGGTGTGAATTCTGGCAAAGTCTGTAATTTGATCAAAACATCATGGGGGAGTGGTAAGGCTCGGTTTTTAAGCTAGCTGTTTGCAACTGTCGTAAATCCCGCCGTCTATGAGCCCCAATCAGGTGCGTTACGTTCACAGACAAATTAGCTCGACTCGAACAAGTGGAAGCCATGAATAAACTGACAAAAACAACTTTGGAAAACAATTTCAGTCGCTCTGTTCAATTTTCCCGATTCTCACTTCTGACGTCCATCATGGCGCCTTGGGTGATTAAGTGACATAGTCTCAAAGGGTCAATATATGAAACACTAAAGGTTCCTCTGACATTATTGACTGCACTAAACAGTAAATTTTTCATGTTTTTGTGGCACACAGGCAACTGGAAGAGCAGAGGACATGGAAAAAGAGCAAGAGGAAGACAAGAAGAGGCTGCTTGATCCCCTCCCAGTTGTCACCACCAGTTTTTCTCTTGCAGAGCCCACTCCAAGCTACCACCAGAGCATCGAACCTTCTCCTAAACGCAGAAGACAAGCTCCAGCAGAAAATGGGCCAAGTTCTGCTGATGCATTCAGCAATTTCAGGGATGAAGACGAACTGTTTTTGCTCAGCCTGCTGCCCTCACTGAAGAGGCTCACCATTAAAAAAAGGATGGAGGTCCGGATGAAATTCCAGCAGGTGCTTTATGCTGCAGAGTTTGAGGACTAAAATCTGGGTCTGGATCACTACACTATCTATGCACTGTCCCTCAGACAGTCGGCTTGTAAATACATGTTTATAAGTTGTTAATGATTATTTTGGTATTGTTATTTTTGGTATTTTTTTACTTCACTAATCTTCAGAGGCTGGGTTAAAAGGAAGGAAAAAATGCTTCACTTTTATTTACTGAAAATGTACACAATCCCAACATTTATTTATGTAACTACAAGTGTTTTTCTAGTTTTTCAGGAAGTCAGTGATGAAGGAATTACAGCAGTCCTGACTCATTTCCCCATAGTCAAACATTTATTGGATTATTTTATGGTCACATAAAAATTAAAGGGAAAAGCACAAATGCTCCAATGAAGCACTACTTAACCTGCCGCATTATAAAGTTTGCTGTGTATTTTTATTTCCTCATAATAGAGCAGCTTTCACGCAGACATCTGCAGTGCCTTGCAATCATATTCACACCCTTTTATTTTATTTATTCATAACACAAACATACATGTATTTATTTGATAGAACAATCAAAGTGTAAGGAAAATTACATTTTTTTTTTATTTTTTTTTTACAAATTTTTACATTGTAAATAAAAGTCTGAAAAGCCTGAAATGCATATTCAGTCTCCTTAACTCTAATACCCTTAGATAAGAGACCTGTTGATCGCCTAATTAGTAGATAGAAATTGTAATGAACAGTTAATAGTGAATATTGTTAAAAACTCAGCAGCACAAGACTCAGGTTGACAGGGCAACTGTTAGTTATTTACCTCATAAATATGGTATTTATGGAAGCGTCAAGAAGAAAGACATTGTTAAAAGATAATTGGAGTAATTGTTTGCACCAATAGTGGTCTAGTGTGACTAAAATGTTACATTTAGCTATTTTGTGAGGGAAAAGCAAATCTTCATGTCACCCTGAAATACAATCTACAGTGTTGGCAGGATCATGATGTGGGGATGCTTTTTTTCATAAAAGAACTTACAACGAAAGATGGAATATAACTTACTAACACCATAATACCGCCATTAAAAATGCAGAATAGAAATGTGTAAAATTAATACCAGTTTGATTCAAATGATTCACACTTTAAGCATCAAACGTCTCTGCAGCCTTCTTCTCACTGGGAATACTGGTTTTTATTCTGATTATTTTCCAGCAGCGCTGTTATCCGCATAGTCATTCACTTCACAACGAGCCAATCACGTTGCTGCGTTCACAAGTCCCGCCTCCTCGTTCTCGTCACTGATTGGTTGGTAATGGGTGTGGCGTTTTCATTCATCATTTTCTACATTCAATCAAACATCCTGCTAACCTGCGACTTTCCATACGTGAAGAAGTAAATATCTCTTGTTGTTTTTTCTTTTCTGTAAGTCTACATCTCTCCCATCACATTTTTGCTTAATTTCTCCCCCTACCAGCCTCCTCCTGTTTACTCCCGAACCCCTCCCCTCTCCCAGCCTCCCTGCCTCTTGTCATTGGGTGCCGTGTGGGGTGATGGTTGTGGTTTCTGTCGGTGATATCTCCGGAGCATGTACCAGCAGCCGTACATGGACAGGTGGAAGTTTATTGAGACTTTCAGACATCTGAGAGCTGCTGATTACCGCTTTTATCCTCTGCAGCTGGACAGATTTCATACAAGCTGAACGAGGATTACTGCTGTGTTTCTTCATTTTGAGGTGAGATACAGGGATGCACATGTATTCAGTTACTTTAGTGTGTGTTAGTATTAAACAAGAAGTTGACAAAGTCATATTGTTTAAGTTTAGCTAAAATGTGTTCCTTATGTAAATCATAATTATAACATCAGTGTTTTGAATAGCAGCACTGTCTGCAGGATTGCTGCACAGTGAAGGGTAATACTACGATGAAACAGCATCCTGTGTTCATTGGTGGAAGAAATCACGAACCTCGTGGACAGCTCGGTGATTGGCTGGTTTATCTGTCTTTATAAAGGAGGTTGATCCGGTTGATACTGGGATTTCTTGCAGTTTACTGGTGAGTAGTGGGATGTTAGGTGTGGTTCAGAAATGAGTCCAAAAGCGTCATAATGAGATTAAAACTAGTTACTTCAATGGTTCAGTATCTGCATACAAATCTAAAAATGGGTAAATATGTGACTAAATAAATATGCCATTATTTAATTTTTTTTAACAAAAAGTATTTATTATATGATATTATAAATAATATAATAAGTTATATTATTATATTATATTATTATTATATTGTTATAATGTGTAATATTTTCAAATAAAAGTGAAAATAAGATGAAATAAGCCTGAGCTTATTTCATCTTAAGCTCAGGCTTAAGATGAAATAATGAATTTAACCTTTAGTTATTTTATGTATAAAAATGTTTACAATCTCCAATATTTAATTATTTGTTCCAATTTCCTCTTTGTTTTTCAAGCAACATGGAGTAACAGCTATGTAGTGATTAGTTTTTGGGTTTGTGGCATCTTTTAAGGAATTTCTTAGGGATTTCATTCATATTTATAATGGCAATTTTACGCTCCAGCATATATATATATATATATATATATATATATATACACAAACACACTGAGTTGAGTAGTAACTACTTGAGTAATTTTTAGGAGCATTTTTACTATATTGTTCTTTTTACTTTTACTTGAGTAATTTTATTATGAAATATTTCTACTCTAACTTGAGTAAAATTTTCTTTACCCACTGAATGAAAAACAAATATCTTTTAACCAAAAAACACAGACACACACCTGCAGGTTTTGTTAAAGTTTTACAAGATTTTTAATAAAAGAAACTGATTTGGATTTTTTTTTTTTGCCTGATTTTGCGACTTATATGAATTATTGTCATTTTTGTCCTTAAAATACCAAAATGTACTATAAATATATGCAGTCTCCAATATTACGACTTAGAATGAATGAAATATTTTAAAAGGTGTAGTTTGGAAGTTGATTCAGGCAGTACAGAAGCAGCTAAAGGGCCTCTGAACTGGTCATATGATCTCTGGTCAGTCTGAAGGGATTAGAGAGAGAAACAGGAAAACCACCACAGAGGAAGAGTAACGCTGCGCTTCCTCTGTAATAGTATACTTTACTGGGAAGATCGAAGGGTTTCAGCCATTTTATGGCAACATAGCATCTCACTGAGTTATTTATAAAAAGAAAAGGTAAGAAATATTTACATTCTGGAAGATTTTTGTTTATGATTTATTAGAAATTATTCTCCTGTTGGAGGAACAGGAGCATTATGTTGAAAGATGTGTGTTTTTGGGGAAAGACAATATGGAGAAAATACAGAAAGACGTCTGTAACTTTGGACAATAGCAGCCTATTAACTAGGAATTCAGTATTTAGTCAAATATTTTCATCTATAAAATTATAGCAGATGCATTTATTAATGAAGCATTTCTCTATGCAGGCATGAAACTGGATTTTTAATTTTATAGAGCTCTGGAAGAAATTAAGAAACCGCTTAAAATGATCAGTTTCTCTGATTTTACTCTTTATAGGTAAATGTTTGAGTAAAATGAACATTGTTTTTTTTATTCCATGAACTACTGACAACATGTTTCTGAAATTCAAAGCAAAAAATTAGTTTTTATTTGCAGAAAATAAAAAAAATATGCAGTGTTTTCAGACCTCAAATAATGGAAAGAAAACAAGTTCATGTTTATTTAGAAACAACAATACTAATGTTTTAACTCAGAAGGAGTTCAGAAGTTAATATTTGGTGGAAAAAGCAGAAGGTTTTCAATGGGGTTCAGTGCAGTGGACTCTTAATTTATTCCAGATCTTGTCACATTATATCAATCAGCATAAGTCCAGACAAGCCAGTGTTATTCAAATCTGCAGTGAGGCTCATTTCATTCCAGCCTGTGATTGTTTTAGATCAATGTGGACTTTTTATCGCACAGATCCATCCATGCTGAGCACATCAAGTCTGGACTGCAATAACAAAAACCTCCACAGTGCAGAGGATCGGGTCACTTGGGATATCAGAAGAACAACCAAACCTTCCTGCCTGTCTAAGTCTTCATAATCCGCCGCAGAACGAACCATTTTGAGGACGTCTCTTAGGAGGAGCGCCCCGCTCAGCATGTACTCCCCCCAGAGTCTCCATCGCTGGGGCATCACTCACAGTGAGAGCATGGAGCGCCTTGCTTACAGTCAAGGTAGGCCCAACGTTTCCGTCTCAAACTCTGACCTTACTGAAAAACAGCCATGATGGTTGACATCCACCTCAGCATGTCTCGTTATTACGGTGCATTTTTTATTTTAAAGAAAGTAATGAAACATCCTCTGTACTGTTGCTAGTTCATAAATCACTGACACCAAAATACCAAAATACATGAAAGGTCTGCTGTTGTTGCTGAGGTCTTCTGGTTCTGGTTCTGCTCTGCATCTTCAGAACCAGAACCAAACATGGAGAAGCAGCATTCAGTTTTTACAATCCAAACTTCCAGAAAACTGCAAAACGGCCGAAACACCTAGTTTCTGTAAATCAGTGGTTCCCAAAGATTTTCTGGGCCCCTCTATGGATTACAATAAAATCCCCAAAAAAGAAGAAAACAAAAATCCACTGGTCACACACATCGTTCAATCAGACATAAACCTATTCACACAACTTTGTTTTCAAATTCCACTGAAGTTTATTTCACATTTCAGGTTGCAACAAAACACTACAAACCATCTTTACAGTGAAACACTTTTGTGTTTTACTGTGTTTTACACTTTTAACTGTTTTGTTTTTCTTTTTTCATTCATCCATACCGCTTCCCGCGCCCCCCATGCAATGGCACTGCGCCCCTCTAGGGGGCGCGCCCCACACTTTGAGAACCACTTCTTTAAATCAAGGCTTAAAATCCACCTGTTTGGAGTTGACTTTGGTTAATAATAACTGGAACATTAATCAGAATAGTTGATGTATAATAGCTTAATGATTTTGATGATGGAGTTTGACAAAATGTGATGTTTATTTCTTGTTTCATAATTGGTTTTTATATTTTTATGGTGTAAAAACCAACACATGATGAGGAGTCAAGCAATGACCACCCATAATTTCTGCTATAGTTAATCATCTACTGTGTAACTTAGAAGGGGTCGTGTACATAGTTTCTTATATTTGTATTTATAATGACATAATAATTTCTAACAACAAATGTCACACCAGGTAGTAACATATTGTTTGCTGCCACTGTGTAATTTTGCACTCTAGCACATTTTAGATTATGTATACATGTATAATTGTATTTTTTTATGTTTGAATATTTTTTTAAGGCTTCATAGTCTTAAAAAAACGCTAGTGTTATTGGCTATATAGAATTTTTGAAGAATGTATAGCATATTTTAAGACTTTTTTAGATCTATTAGTCTTAAAAATGCAACAAAGTTTAGGCATTGTTGATAATGTCCTGAAATAACACAAAATTACCCAGTCATAGTTTCACATTTCAACTTTAAACACTTTAAAATCATATATATGTGATTTGAAAATGTTTAAAGTTGAAAGGAAATGTGCAAATTTCCTGTCAAAATATTCCAGAATATTTTTGAGTATTTTTAAATTATTTAAAAATAGAGAAATCTGATTGTAATAGAAGACAGTGAGGGAAGTGTCTTTTTTATGTATATATAGTTACTATATATATTAAATCCTTTTGGGAGAATACGTGCTGAAAACCCTTTGTAAGGTCTATGTTTCTAACTAAAAAAATTATATTTTTAATGCATAAAGTTGATTGAAAACCCTACGGAGTAAAACCTGAGTGAAGTTTTAATAATTCATATGTGAAAGCTTCAGGTTGAAGTCGCGCCCTCCCTGCAGTTCCCACCTCCGGCAGCAGGGGGCAGCAGGTCGGCGGCAGCCTGTAAATGATGACGTAGTGCTGCTCGCTGCCTTTTGTGAGCTTCGTGGGCCTCCTGACGCCGCCTCCTCACAGGGCGCAGCTGCTGGACCGGGGAGACGCCAACTGTCGCTTTGGTTAGCTGGCTGTAAACAAATCTGTACACCTCCGGGATGTACGGAAAAGAAACCTTTTGTGCGAACCTGTTTGCTGCGCCGTGAAGGCAGGTTTTAGCGGCCATCATGTAGGTAAAGTCAGTGTTATTTGCGGTGTAACTTTTGTTGACAGCTGATTTTTTTTAAATTTTATTTTCGTTAAACCAATATCGTCATTTAACCGGTGGGATCCCGGACATTTTATTGCTATGCTCACCTAAATCGCCAGCTAACTAAGTGAAGAAGCTGGGTAATTTAGTGTGTTTCTTACATCACGGAGCTCAGCTAGCTTTGACAATATTCCCTTGAACATGGCATCTGCTGCTGCGGAGCACGACCTGGTTCTGTCCGAGGCGGACAGCAGCAAGGAGAAAGGCCAGGTGTTCGGGATCCTCAGACTACAGGAGGAGAAATCAGGTGCAGGGGACAAGGCGAGCAACAGCAGCACAGGGAGAGGAGGTGGAGGAGGTGGTGGTGTGGGAGACGGGCGATGGCAGGCTCCTATCTTCGCTTTAGCCAGGAAAGCTTCAGAGACCATTTCAGGAAGCATTCACGTCCTTCCCAAAGTGTCGGAACACAGGACTTCCCTTCCTGGTGACTGGACTGTCCAAGGTACAGTATGCATTATGGGGCTGTGCTAAATGAAATTGTGGCACCTCTCTCTCTTGCTGTCTGGTTTTCATCATCACTTTGTCACCAGGGCCGACCAAAGCCTTTTTGGGGCCCTGAGCAGATTTTCATTTGGGGCCCCATCAGAGGTCGTGCTAGACATTTTTGTTGTCCGTCATTTTGACTGACAGCATATCCGCCATGTTTATAATCATATTAACATAGGTTATTCAGACACATTTTTTATGTGGTTTAGTTAATAGTCACCTAGTTCAGGGGTGTCAAACTCCAGTCCTCAAGTTTTAGATGTGCCTCTGCTGCACCACAAATGAATAGAATAATTAGGTCATTAGCAAGACTCTGAAAAACTTATCTACACAAGGAGGAGGTAATTAAGCCATTTCAGTCCAGTGTTTTGTACCTGTGGCACATCTAAAAACTGCAGGACACCTTGAGGACTGGAGTTTGACACCTGTGACCTAGTTGAACCGTGAATCCCATCACACATAAACCAGATGAACACATCTAACTTTTTCTCCGTAGTGACAAAAACCACTGACCGTGGCCCCAATAACGTATAATAAATTAAATTAAACGACTCTACTTTAATTGTGAGCACTTTACCCGCTGGAGTCTGAACGCACAGCCTCACAAATTCCTCCTGGTCCGCATTTCCAGAGAAATCTCCGCTGGTTCATCAGTTAGTTGGATCTGTCTGATCCAAACCGATCAGTTGAACTCTGCGAGCTTTTTACCCTGTGCGCTGTCCAGTCGCGAGCTTTTACGAAGTTTTAGGCCCCATATACCAAAACATCAGCACCAGATCATCATTTCTAAACTTCTCTACTGTTACTAGCATAATTTGTAATTAGCTTACATCATGCCAGTGTAATTATGGTTATTGATTTTAACCTTACTGGAGTAACAAACTAAAATAAAAATATTGGAATTTTGAAATTCAGACTGGTATTTAAGTGTGCCATAATTTTTTAACTATTGAAAAGTAATATCAGCTGATAAACATGAAACTGATATTAAGCAAGGTAACAAGTTTGAAATCTTATATTTCCCCAACTGGCAGCAGGAAGACATTAACCATTATTTGTATAAAAACTATAAAAGCAATACAGAAAATGTTTTTCCATGTTTAATAGCATTCAGTTTGTATAATTCAATGTTATTTTAAATATATATATTTTTATCATGCCAGCTTGGTGCTCTTGGGGGCCTCCTGGTGACGTGGGGGACTATAAGCAGCCACTTGCATATTTCTTGGGTTTGGCCATGACCACCACAGACCAATTGATGTTTCACACATCAGTGCTGGTCTCATGCATCCTGCTCCGTTTGCCCCGAGGCTTCACATGATGCATTCAGAAATGCCGTCTCTTGGGGTTAACACACTTCACACTGTGTCATTCAGCTGCTTAAACTACAAAAACCCATAACTACTGTTTACTCAGCAGCACCTCTTACCCTCCCACTCTGAGCTAAATTTAATCTGCTGGCTGTCACCGTCTTCACCACAAACTTGCTTTCAAAATGAACCAAATCAAGTTACGTTGATAAAAATCTTTTTATTTATTTATTTTGTATCAAGTAAATTTATTAATTTGGTTTCAATTCTCTTTTATTTTTTGCATGTTACTTAAAAATGTTACGGAAAACTGTCCCAAAATTGTGATAAACGATAATGTTGTTTTGAGACCATTTTCAATTAATATAATATAATGGCATAATATTATATTATATTGTATTGTTTAATGGGCCTGATTCAATGCAAGAACATATTCTCAAAGATCAATAAAGTTTAAATTCTAATGCAGTGTTTCCCAACCCTGGTCCTCAAGGCACACTGTCCTACATGAGGTTTCCCTGCTTTATCAATCAATCAATCAATCAATCGATCAATTAATCAATCACATTTTATTTGTATAGCACATTTCAGCAACAAGGCATTTCAAAGTGCTTTACATCATAACAAACACAAAAACACAAAGTCATGCAACATAGAATCAACAATCAAAACATGACATTAAGTCAAGTTCCATCATTAAATTTGTAATTGATTACGTTTCAAATACAATTCTAAACAGGTGGGTTTTTAGTCGAGATTTAAAGGAATTCAGTGTTTCAGCTGTTTTACAGTTTTCTGGAAGTTTGTTCCAAATTTGTGGTGCATAGA
>CAEGAG010223625.1:0-14527 GCA_903067065.1 Brachyrhaphis terrabensis
TTCCCTCTAGAAAAAAAACATTCTCAGAGAAAAGAAAAAAAAATTTTCAGACGAAAATTTTTTTATTTTTTATTTTTTTAGAGAAAAAATTTTTTCGTCTGAATTTTTTATTTTTTTTTCTAGGAAATTTTTTTTTTTCCTTCTGAATTCTGAGATGTTTTTTCCTGAGCTACTGAAAAAAAAAAAAAAATACTGCCTTTTTTTTTTTTTTTTCGGTGGCTCTAATCCTCTTCCGTAGCATGTGGCTCTGTCTTCCCTGTGTAAAGTTTATGTCTATGGTCCCGGTTGGCCGGTGCGTTAATAGTTAACGAACCAGCGCTAACCTCATGATGCAGGTTTAGCTGGTTTTATATTATTTTATCATTACTTTTAGTATAATCTTTCCGGTTACACGATGCATCAAACCGTATCAAATGCTTTGTATACTTAGTCAGCCAGAGTTAATGCGCGTGGCCAGAAAAACTTGAGCAGCCAGAAAAGTTTCTGTGTCCCCTTATTAAAAACTCAATAGACAGAAATTGAAGAGCTACTAAAGCTACATTAGCAGCATTAAATTAAATCTCCTGTTTGGATTTGACTC
This sequence comes from Brachyrhaphis terrabensis, assembly GCA_903067065.1. Taxonomy (NCBI): domain Eukaryota; kingdom Metazoa; phylum Chordata; class Actinopteri; order Cyprinodontiformes; family Poeciliidae; genus Brachyrhaphis; species Brachyrhaphis terrabensis. The sequence continues at coordinate 581 of CAEGAG010223625.1, forward strand.
ATCATGCAGGGCTGGTCCTAGGCTTTATAAGGCCTTGAGCAGAATGTGACCTAGGGGCCCCTCTTGCTGCTAAAAACATCAGCACCTCTAACAGCTTCTGTGTTAGAGGTAGGGGGAGTAGTTTAATTGGCCAACCTAAAAAGCAATAAGTTATAAATGCAGTTTACTAATTTGCATTTGTGACCAAACAGAGCTCAAACTCAAAGATTAAACTCACAGCATCAGATTGTTGCTATCGTAACAAAACTATGAATATTCTTTCAACTTTTACAAAGTAAACTTGCCAGCTTCTTAACATCATAAATTTAAATGTTAAATAATTTAAAATCTTTTAATTTATGTATGCTGAAACCATTAAATCAAATTTAGCAGCACATTTAGCAAGTTTTCTGGGGGAAACTCTGAAGGAGAAACAAAGAATCTGGGTGACAAATGTTTTAATAGTACCTTAGATATAGTGAATTGTTTAGAAATCACTGTCAATGTGAAGAAACCTCTTATGAACTGTTTGTTGGTGTGTGTGTGTGTATATGAAATGTTGGTAAGTTACTCCCATAGACTAGAAACTGAACTATTGTTGCTGACGACATGTCCCTCTGAAACCTGTGCTCAGATTTCTTTGGGTTGGGTGGAACCTGTATAGTTGATGTCATTCATCAAACACTGCATGTTTGTAAACGCCAGAAAAATGAAACATAAACCAGTTATAATCTGATAACCATCTGCTTAGCACCTGGGAACTCACTGCAGGGCCGTTTGGTCCTCAGCTCTTACTTCTTTAAACTGAACAAAGCAAAAGAAGATTTGTGCAATGTTGTGGGAAATGCAGATTAATCAATCAGTGTGGTGTTCACTGCCAGTTTATCCATGTTTTCCCTTTGTCTCTCCAATCACATTAGATTAAATGTCCATAATATCTTCTGTCTGCTTAGATTTTACTGGCAATCCAATTTGAAAGACTTCCATCACAAGTCTTGCTGATGTGGTTTAAATGTGTGACATTCTTGTTTCTTCTCAGTCAGACCTGGGAATGATGTATTCTGAGTTATCAGTTATTGGAAGGCTGCGGAAGATCTCAAAGTGTGGACCCTTCAGTATGTTCTGTAAGCTCATTCATCTGTGGAGGGATGTCCTTTCACCTACTCAGGTTAGTTGGCTACTAACCTGGTTAGTGAGCAACACTGCACAACACAAAGAATCTGAAAGCACTATATTACAGTAAACTTGCTTTGTCCAATTTCAGTTTAATTTGCATCAACCTAACAGCAAGATGCAAAAATTATGAATTTCCAATGTTGAATTTTAACAAAACATGAAGTTTAACAGAAAATCTTGCTGAAAATGAGGCTAGTTCATCTGTTTGGTGAATATCTGAGTCAGCAGATGTCAGAGGGGCCATAAGGACAGACAATAAAAACAAACCTAAAATTCCATATCACATTTCAGACATTTAAATGAATGAACCGTGGATGACCCCTTGTAGTTCTTGACATTTTTAAGTTATGTTGTTGTTTTGTTTTTTTTTAGAGTTTGGAAACGTCCCTTTTGAAACAAAATGGTTTTCGTGTCGTTGCAACAGCATTAGTGTTTACTTTAATAGATGGCAAGAAAATCTGACTCCTGAAATCTTCAGGGTTTCTTTAATCCCACCAGCTGCTGGAAGGCATTCTGCATCAGTTTGGCTCCTCTGTGCTCTGGACTCAAACAGCTTCTTGTTTGTGCAGGTGGCCCAGAAGGTGAAGCACTTCTTCAGGATGTACTCGGTGAACCGCCACAAGATGACCACAGTGACTCCTTCCTACCATGCTGAGAGCTACAGTCCTGATGACAACCGCTTTGACCTTCGACCTTTCCTCTACAATACACACTGGAACTGGCAGTTCCAGTGTATTGATAACCAGGTAACACACCACAATGACCTTCTTATAAAACAGTGGAGATAACATTTGCCAGAATGTCCAGGGCCCATATGTGGCCCTGGCCCTAGGCAACTTGTGCTTCAAGTTGCCTAGTGTGTCAATATGGCTCTAAAGTGCCCTGAGTGGTTAATGAGTACAAAAGCTCTATATAAATTCAGTGCATTTAACATGAGTCCATTTGACTGTCCTACTTACACTGGATAAAAACAGTAGTTTCCACAGTAATCTTATCTTTAGGTGTGTTTTCCTCTTTCCATCTTTCTGCAGATTTCCCAGATGCCAGCAAGCCCAGCTGACAGGGACCAGGGAAGGCTTGAAGAGTAGAAAAACCCCACAGCCCTGTTCTTTCTGTCGAGGGTGTGTTTGCATCTCTGCAGTGGCTCAAATCCAGAACAAGTTTACTCCAGCTGTTTCAAAAGTTCAGGAGCTCACCATGTCTGAACACATAAAAAATGTGTTAAACATTTTAATGACAAGTGTCATTGGCTTTTCAGAGCTATATCCTGCTTACTTCTGTTCTGAACCAAAGTAATGCCACTAGACAGCTAACTATAAAAACTCAGGTAGCCTTTGCATCTGGTATCCATCAGTGTCTTCCATGTTAGCACACAGAGCCACGTCAGGTTATGGTTCTGAAACATTTTCTATATCTTAAACTGTTATTACTCAGATGCTACCACAGCTTAGATTCAGCCCAGTGTTATTGATTATTTTCAGCTACACAACTCTTGATGAGCTTAATAATGCAGCATAACTCACTGCATTACTGATGTACATTATCCTGAAATTCTGCATTTTATTTACAACTGAAATTAAAGTTACAGTTACCACTGATGGAAACCTTCTGCGTTCTCCCTCTGCTGCACTCAGAACTGTGTTGCTTTGAGCCATTCTAGTTCCACTTTTCCATTGACTGATGCTTTAATGTATGCTTTTGGTTATAACGCAACACATTGAGCAACATTAATGCGTTGAACATTTGACTGCATTGTTTTCTTTTCTCATGCTGGAGCCTGTGCTTCTGCTGTTCTGTGTTAATTCTCTGTAGGGAATATTAATGTGCAATGTGGACAAAATATTACATCTCCATCCAGGACATCTAGTAATATTATGAAAATAGTTAATTTTCTGACATACTAGCATCAACTCTGTGTTAATGTTAAGTTTATTTATATAGCACTTCTACCTGCACCAAAGGGCTGTACAAGGACACATGAAAAATATTAAACCACGATGTTTATTTAGAATCTAAAAATAAAACTAAACCATCCCAACAGAAACATTACAGTATCAGACCTCAATTGAATGCCAACAAATAAAAGTAATTTTTAAGAAATTATTTAAAATGACTGACTGTGGGCAGATCTAATCTGGAAAGGTAACTTATTCCAAAGAAACATAAAATACACACAAATGGATATGAAATTGTATAAAAGGTCTTGTAACCATTGAAACTGGGGATATTTTGGGATATTTTCAGGAGACTTGTAGCTGTTGAATTTATAATGTACTAAATAAATCTTCTTCTGGTTGGCTTGATCAAAGAGCAGATATGAGCCCTGTGTGATGATTTCTTTTATTCCATAAGTTTGTCACTTTTTAATTCCCCAACAATAATAGCAACAACAGAATAACCACCACATCCTTTGTCCGAGGGACAGCTGATTGTTTGATTTTAATATTCTGAACACTGTGGTTTCTGGGAGCCAACCCATTTAAAACTTTCTAAGTTAAAAGAATCTTAAAATCTATCTGATACAAAACAGGTAGCAAGGTTAAACATGTCAATATTGCCCGTATATGTTTATGTATGGGGGGTGGCTGCTGCCAAAAACTATTTATAGCTGTAATTTTAGAGTTGTGCCTCTCAGCATATTACAGCAACTCTGATACTTTAGTTTTGATTACTGGTAGTTCTGTGTCTAGACTTTTTCCCATAATTGGTTTAATTGTTGCTGTTTGGACAATTAATCCTTCTGTTTCTGGATGCAGTGCAGCTGGAGGATTTGTACTTTTACTTTTGGACATTTATACATATATTTATAAATGGGAAAAGCTGATTAGTATCTCAAAACCTCACATAATACTCAACTGTGACCCCAAGTTAAGGTGAAAAGGAGGCTTTATGGATACAGAACAGGACCAGAGGAAGTTCAGACCAAGGATCATATCACAGAATGGTTTAACCAATTTAACCAGGTAAGATGACTGAGGAGTGGTCCACATTAACAAAAGCTTAAAGAACCACAACCAGTCAATTATCAGAAAGATTCTAATTCCACTCCTTCATTTGGCCAATGTTCCGTAAAACCCACCTAAGTTAGGCGGCAGATCTCTTGACTTGCGGGTTTTATATTTTATTTCTTATATGTGTCCTTGTGTTCCTGGCATGTGTGTAGTGTTGCTGTGAGCCCGATTCGGTCCAGCAGCTCAGTGAATGTACTGCGGGGGTTCAGCTACCTCTGTGGGCCGAACCGAGCCGGGCTGCTGGAGGTGGAGTCCAAACTTAACCCAAACTTTAGGACGGGGCGGTACAGGGAGGAGCAGCACAGAGACTTCCTAAAACAGGTTCCTGTCGTCTGCTCATGCATCTTGTTCTTCCTCAAGTTCTAAAACTCCAGCAAGAGCCGAACTAGTCCGGAATTTTCACTCTGGCCGCTGATCAACGTCTGTCTTACTAGCTGAAGACCTCCGGATGGAGACAGACCGTCTGCTGACCGGTGCTGAGGACCAACACAGCGGGGACTATGGCTCCGGCCCGGCCAGGACTGACGGAGATTCGCGGGGCAGCAGGCGGATGTCTTACCCCACTACTGGGGACGGAGGTAGGGGACCGCAGGGTGACAGTGGGAGGTCTCTTGGTTATTGTCCTGGTTATTACAGTAGATCGAAGCTGCAGTTGACTGTAATTACAATGTCATGTTTCCAGAAGCGATATGAAATAACATGTTGTGACTTGTCATGTTTTCACCGCACTGACCTCGAATAGACTCTTAGTCCGATTTGGACTTGATGTACATCCTGGTGTGACGTCATGTTCTCAGGTGAACGTTCGTCTCAGTAGAAGGGCCACATGAGGGAAGCTGGATTCATTTTGAAACTTTCCCTCCTTCTGTGTTGCTCTTGCTTGAAAACCTTTAAATGTTTTTCCTCAGATGTTTGGATTAAAATCAATGCTGAACATTGTGTTTCCAAAAAGCCACCATTCAAATGTCATTCACAAAAGACAAACACTTTTATCATAGCTGCTTTCAGTAAAACTCTGCCTTAGTGCTGGATGTTTTTCACAATTCTTCTTTTTAGGCTGTGATAATTGAAATTAGAAGCCGTCTTGTTTTCAACTTTTAGCAGTCATAATAAATACAAATAACCAGAACCTGACTGAATATGTGAAATAAAATATCTGCAGCTGTGGAACAAATAAACTAGATTGCACCACTTGTAACTGGATCATAGAAATGAAGACAGTAGTCATTGTTTAGTTAGCTGCAGAGCTGCACTTTATTGAAACCTGAAACCTGCATTCTTCTTTGGCCAAAGTCCTTCTTATGTTTTAGTTTTTACTTCTTTAAAGCATCTCTGACACGTCATAAGAACTCTTGTAATAGTAAATTAGTAACTCAACGATTGACAGAATTTCAAAACAAACTGAGGCCTGTCACTTGTAGGTCTCCATTGACCCATAAGTTGTGTTTTGTTGTTGTGAGCTGGTACCTATCTGGAGCAGAGAAGAGGAAAACACCTTCAACATGTCAACCGATTAGGGAAAACATAGAAGACATATATATATATATTATTTTATTACGTAAAAGTGGGGTATTGTGTAAAATAGGCAACTAGTTTGAGCTTTATTGTGTTTTAATGTTAGTTCCTCATCAAACACGTTTCTGGAGTGTGACCTCAATTTTTTATGCATGTTAAGGAGTCCTTTTTTCTCCAAGTGCATGATACTACCTCTTTAAAAAAAAATTTAAATTCAACACTCAGGAGTAAATTAAGCACAGCATTTTCAGAAAGCAAATATAGATTTTTGCAGAGTTTTGTCAAGTTTCTGTAAATCGTTGTAGATCCAAAACAATAAAAGTTCCTGTTAGCCTTAACAGAAGACACACCTACAAACCCCCAAATGTTGGGTTGACTGTTTTCTTTTTCCTTGGTCTAGAAAATATTTTGTTAATTTTCTGAAATAAGAACAGGAAATTTTCTCAGTTTAATTGATGTAGCTGGATTGTTAGATTTTGCTCACTATGCAATGTACTGTATATGAAATAAGGTGTATAGAAGGCGGATACTGTGTGTTGTATTTAACATTTACGATTTTCAGAAGGTTATTTGCTTGCTGTTTCTTAGAACGGCCAATTTTAACAGTCATCTGCATCAACCACCTGCACTGTCAGCGATCTCCACTTAACTTAACCTGACCTATCATGCATGTCTCATGGCTGGTGAGGAAATGACAGAAGCCAAACAGGCACAGGGAGAAGCCCCTCCACACTGAGCTACGATACTGCACAAATCTACACCCACAAATCTTCTAATGACTAGCTAAATTAAAGCAGGAGGAATGTTTTCTATCATTCCGTATTTTGTTCTTAAGACTTAAAAGCTATACTTTACTGAAACTTTACAGATGTAGAAAGTTGATATGTAAACTTTGTAAAGGTTCAATTAAGAAATTTTAATATTATGAGATGAAGAAACAAAAAACTAGTCTCCACAGCATTTCATAAAATTGCTGCCATTACAAAATGTTGCTGTATTGTCAGTGGTTGTTGCTGAAGCTCATGGTGTTGCTAGGGTTGTGTGTGACTTTGTCACTTCTGCAGAATGAGAAGTTCTGCTGCATATGTCTGTCCCAGGTACTGGCTGCTCTTTCTGAGGGACCCATGGCCAACCTGATACACCCTGCTGTGACACATTGAGTCAGCAAACCACATGTGAATTTTTGACTCATGTAGCTGGAACAATTGAAGTCACTAAAGAAACATCTGACTGAAGTGTGCTGATTGTTGTTTCTGTTTCAAACAGAAGTTTCTGCTCTAAGGTTTCTTAACTCTAATAAACTCCACCTGAATACAACAGAGTACAGGTTAAAACTATTTTATTAACCCCAAAGGGGTATTAGGCGGACCAAAGCATGTTGGTTTTAAAGTCAAGTTAAACTGAAGTAGGAAGAATGCTTAAAACATGCTGTGATTCTCAGATCATTATAGTTGAGACACAGTTCTGATCACCTTAGACTTACAGGAGGTCTAAGGTGACCTTCTATGGGTCACATTATGTGTGTGCCTGTACATTAAGGTGTAGCTTATTGTACAGGCACACACTCTCGCTTAAGGACAATTTAGAGAGGCCAACCAACCGATAACAGTCATGTTTTTGGACTTGGGGAGGAAGCCAGAGTATCCAGAGAGAACCCATGCATGCACAAGGAGGACATGGTAACTCCATGCATTATCCCATTATCATTCAACTTGCATTTAGTTGGAAGATAGCTCATCAAGTTGACAAAATTGAGCTACTTCACAATCCATTAGTCAGTAAATCAAGTTTATTTGTATAGCACATGTCAGCAACAAGGCACTTCAAAGTGCTTTACATCGTAACAACACAACTAAAAAGTCATAAAAGACACAAAACAGGAAATAATTGATAAACCAGTGACAACACTACATTGTGACAAGTGCCATTATGAAAATTATTAATGCACATCAAATATGTTGGTGAATGTTCCATTTATTATAGTTCAAAAGTAACTCTTAGCATCCAAACAGTTTCTGTTATAAACTTTGTGCTTCAATCTAATTCAGCTGGCAGAAAAAAGCTCATCTGGATCCTACAGTGGGATTGTATTCTCACTTTGGAAGGAGTAAAGCTCTAATGTCCAGAGCTGTGACAGACTGGGGTTTGGGAAGGCAGAGCACTCTCATAAAAATGAAAGAAGCATTTGTTCATCAGAACTTTTTATGTTTAATTAAAAAGTGAAAGGTTAATGGAATTAGTGGCTTCATCCTGGAGAATCACAGCTAAACAGAGTCGCTCTGAGCCAGAAGGAGAACATGAAGGGTAAAAACAGTATACACAGTCCCACGTTGAGGACTAAAGTATGACCATCTGATCATCTCCACCTTCAGATACTTTACTTACTGTTTTATCTATTTTGATGTTCCCAGCTTGTTCCAAAAAGCAAATTCTTGAATTCAACATGCTACGTTGACCGACAGCAGCTCCTGACCAGTGTTAGCTGTCTGCATGTTTTCTGCTTCTCAGATTAAATTCTGATGGTTCTGCTGTTTCTGTTCATCTCAGATGATGAGGACCTGTACATCCAACAGGCAGTTGTTTTTATTGAAGATGCCATCCATGTGAGTGTACTCAAAGATTATTCATTTCTTTCTAATTTGAAAAAGTTAAAAAGACTAATGTTGTTCTGCTCTCCAGTCCACCTAGGTATATTATATTTATAAGGGCTTGCTCATCAGGTTGCACAAAGTGAAACATTTTTGGATTGGAAAAAAACAGTTTTTCTTTTCCAATGTTGTACATGGGATTCAGCACACTTTATCCACCTTCCAGTCTATCATCAGCAATGGAGAAGGATGCATGCACCCAAACATCTGCTTGAGGCAAATTCCGTATATAAGGAGCTTTTTTGTAAAGCTAAACACATTAATGCTCAGTGCTAAAAGTAGATTGATTTTGATATACACTGTTGTAGAGCAAAGCTTGATGTTTGTGTATCAGACATTTTCCTTCCTCTGATTGATTTGAACACCTTTTTCTTTGTTCCAGTTTTTAGTTGAAAATGGTTCACTGCTATATTGATAAAGTCTGCCTGTTTTCAGTACCGCTCCATCAACCACCGGGTTGATGCCGGGTCTCTTCGTCTCTATCGATGGTACTACTCAAGAATATGCCAGTGGTGAGTTTGCACTTTTCAGCAGCTTTGACTAATATTTAAATTGGTGAAATGTTCTGAAACACTGAAGTGTGACAAACATGCAAAAAACAAAAAGAATGAAGGAACTCAGGAAGGGGGCAAACACTGTTTCACACCTCTATAAATGAAAATGAAGAGATTGTGCACACTCCACTGGTGCTGGAAGTGACGAAGCATAACTCAACTTTTTGGGAGTGTTGGCATCACCAGGTGTTGACATCACCACATCCTCTGAAAGTAGGATGGGACACTCCGCTTAGGATCCCTGCTCTATAAGCATTTCCGAGCATCTCCATCACAAATTTCCGCTGGAAACTGTGTCTGGATAAGGAGCATGGTTCCTGCTCCTCATCCAATGCACCAATGTCCTCCACCAGAGTCGATTACATCACTGAGACAGCTGAGAAACACACTAACCCCACCTCACATATTCCAAATAATCAAAATATATCATCATTGTATCATTTTTCTTCTGTATGTACAATTTAATATCTGAAATATAAATGGAGCAATGGCCCAATGCTACATCAACCAACATTTTCCCATTTGTCCCTCTTCTAGGATCTTGGGCACTATCATTGCAGTTGTGCTGTTACTGGCGTTTGTAGAACGTCCTTCCTCCCTGTCCATCTCTTCAGATCCCCGCCACCAGTCCAGCCGATGGGAACCTCCCTGTGGTGCCCCAGAGAGTGTCGAGATGCTCTGTCTCTTCATCTTCTGCCTGGATCTTGCTATTAAAGTAAAAACAAGATCTCAAAACATTTTTTGAGAACCCAAAATTTCTGACATGCACTTTGCCATTGTTGCCTGATTCTTTTCTTTGAATTGTTTGTTTAAAGTTTCGTGTTGCCTGTCTTCTTGTCAGAGCTACCTAATTGGCTGGGAGGAATTCAGGAAGAGCAAATGGCTGATCAGCTACACTGTAGTCATCTGTGTTTCTGTCGTTGACTGGGTGCTCTCTGTCAGCATGGAGTGTGATGAGGTAAGACTCACACTTTACTCTGAACTCTGAACAGTAATATATTTATGTCTAAATGAAGAGTGGTTTTGCTATGATGTACAACATGAAATGGAAGGGCTACTATCAGTTTGTTACAATGATTATGTAACATACAACTTCAGTGATTTTTACCTCCACAATTATTTGGTTAGATGTCCATCAGCAAGTTTCAGAGAAACCAGACAGTTTTAGCCAACAACGACACTGGCTGGGTTTTTTTTTAAATCAAGATGTTACATACTCTCATTTTCCACACAACCAAAATTATTTCAAAATTATTTAAAACAAGGCCCTTTCACAAGCCTAATGTTAGCTTATTTTATCCACCCCAAAAGTATTTTTTATATGTGCTGGGAATCACTGTTGTCTTGGAATTGAGTTGAAGTTTAAATCATGCAGCTTTTGATTTGAGGGAAAGTTCAATAATCTGAAGGTAGACCTCTTTCTTCACGAGTCTATCCACTTTTTGCAAAGCACCAATGAAAAAAGCAACTGAACAAGCAAACAACTTGATGCTACCATCAGCAGGCTTGATAGTTAGTACAGTATTACGTTTAAAAGCGTCATGTAGTGGGGGTGGTATGTTTTTACCATACCACTAACAACCCGTTAGTGTTCGACCAACAGGTTGTTCTGTGATAGGGTAAGGATTTTTTTGGATGTCACAGAAAAGGAATTAAAGTCATATAACTAAAATAGTATAACTGTTGTTGCTTCTTGCTACAGACTGGCGCCCTGTCCAGGGTGTACCCTGCCTTTTTCCCTGAAACGTTCGCTAGAGATAGGCACCAGCATCCCTCCCGAACCCACTGGGGACAAGGGTGTACAGAAAATGGATGGATGTTGTTGCTCCATAGACCTAATCATAAAAGTATAAACTGGAAGATTAGACAAAATAGACGCTCACAGTGGTTTATGTGCCATCACCTCAGATAACATGGGATACTTAACAGTTTGGATGACTGGTTTCTTGGGATAAAATGTAAATTTCTTTGATTTTATTTTGAAAATATCGTTCTTCTCCTTCTTTATTATTCAGAAATTGAGAGTACGACGGCTTGTCCGGCCATTCTTCCTTCTGCAGAACTCCTCTCTGATGAAAAAGACACTGAAATGCATCAAGAGAACCCTACCTGAGATTGCTAGGTGGGTGCATCATGTTACTTTGTAGATAAACATTTGTAGGTGACTCAAGTGTAAGCACGGTTATTGGATCTAAAGCTTAAAATTCAGAGGCTTTGTAGTTTTACCAGTTGGGAACTGCTTCCCCAAAAAATGTGGCCACACCCTCATAATATGATTAGTCTTTAGTGAAGAATTGAGTGAGGAGTTTCCCCCAGAATATTTGCAAAGCCCTGAGGGGTGTTAGAGTAGTCCGCCGTGTTTTTGTGTTAAAAAACACAAGGACGTTTGATAATGTGACTCGATAATTATGTGTAATAACAATAATGTTATTGACAATACTTAAACACCAGCTATAGAGTCTTAAAAAGACAAACTCAATAAAATAAAATTAAAATAAATATAATTTTTTTGCACCTCAGTTAAATCAGCCTAAATGTTCCTTAGTCTGAACATTTTCTTTAGTAATGTCTGCAGCTTGGTGCAGTATTTTGATGTGCTGGTTGTGATTGGTTGTTATTTATCTAAGTGAATGCAATAGTCACAAGGAATATTCTGATTGGATGAAAAAGATCTGTCTGTTTGACAGATCATGGCAGATGTGGTTCATTAACATGTACTTGTTATAGACCGTTATTTTTTAATGCACACATGCACATTATGTACTTTTTTTAACCAAAATATTTTTTAACCAAATGATTGTATTTTCCACTTTGAAAATACAGTCTTGCATCAGTCTGAACAAGTTTCCTTTGTAGTTATTGGATGACAGTTTTTATTCTTTCTCTTTTAAATTTTTCAGAGAAATTAAAAAGAAAATAAGAAGTTAAATTAGCCTTAGGAAAAAAAAACATTTTTCCAAGCTAAAGCTATAATTTTTTTTGCAGATGATCGGCTGCACATTCAGATCATTTTAGCAAATTTTGATTTGCTAAAATTATGCTTCTTATAAAGCTAATAGGAACAATTTAGGATCCAGTGAAATGTGCTTTGAGAGATTTTTTCAATTATATCTTTCACCTCTTTCCAAAACGCATTGATTTGTCTACATTTCCACATGCAGTGTATAAAAGTCCCTTTAGAATTACACTTTATGCAAAAATCTGGGATGTTAGATTTATTTAAATGCACAGGCGTAACATATAGGCGCATTAGTCAATGTCCATCTATCTATACACATTGTGTGGATTTTAGTGCAGACCCTTTCCCAATCTTGCTCACTGATAGTTGATTCCAGTTCATAAGCTTATTACTTGAATTCTCTGTTGTGTAAGAGATCAGTACATTACAAAAGTCTGAAATAATGCTTTTTCTTGACTTATTCCTAATCATCAATTTTTCAAGCAATGTAAGGGGAGGCTTGTTAAGATTACTGCAATTTGCTTTAACAAAGTTCCTTAGTTGAAGAAATTTCAAATAATGCTTTTTATCGAGCTTGAACTTGGTCTGTAACTCTAACAGTCACAAAAATATATCAGAAATTAATGAGTAACGGTCACCAATACTTTTTAAGCCTAGCAATAGTTCAAAAGTTCCGTCTGGCCTACACTGTTATTTTTAATTCTGTTTTTACACATGTGTGACTCCACATGCTTTGATTGCCTGTCACTTTTCTGCTATCACAATGGAATTTCCACACTGTGAGACAGCACAGGAAGTGCAGAAACAAAGCCGGAACACAGATTGAGTGAACATTTGAGAGATAAATGCACATTACACTTCATTCTTTCTTCACAAAGAAATATGTGTTCAAATTAGTCTCTCTGCGATCAATGTAAACCTCTATAAACGCAACTAACTCAGACTTAAATCTAGGTTTATAGTTGATCCATTGGACTGTGTGTAAAGGAGGCATGCACATATCGCGCTTTTAGAGGTCCTTTTTGAATGATTTAAGCAACAGTGAGACTTTTATACTTGACGTGTACCTTGGTTCAGTATTCTCCAAAAAGACAGCCCTCATGAAGGGATCATGTAAATACCAATACAGACAAACCTGTTCTGCAAGAACACCTTGCTGGTGTAAAAGTACCAGTAATACCAGGCCGCCAGACTTTACTTGATACTTATTTAATATCACGTTCAGTGATAGATGTTTGAAAAAGACAGCGGACAGCTGCTTTTTCAATGGTCTATTGATCTGACTTTATATTGACTTTGATTTTAATAACTGCATTTATACCAAACCCTAACACTTACCGTATTCCTAAATATTACCAGTATTTTACTAACCCTAACCTTAACTAAAACATTAATTCACATCATACCTCTAAGCCTAACTGGTTGATCTTAGTACAGTTGAAAAAAGTGATGTTCAGAAAAATATCCTCAGTATCCAAAAATTATCTCTTTGTTGGCTAAAACATTTTCAGCTCTCAGTATGTACAAGCACACACTCAGGATTACTGGATGTATGTACAGCATCTAGCAGGAGTTACAGGCCAAGCTCAAATGGAGTCATATCTCAGTATTACATGCAGTGTTGTTGGAGCTGTGTTGTTACATTGTTTCTGTTGGTGAAAAGTCAGAGGATTATCACAGGATCCTACAACCCTTCTGTTAAACCTGGAACTGTTGCTTTTTTTGCAGCGTGATCCTGCTGCTTGGTCTGCATCTCTGCCTCTTCACCATGATCGGCATGCTGCTCTTTGCTAAAAATGCAGTGAGTTCATGTCTTTGTGGTCACACCTGTTTGTGTGTAATTATGTGCTATGACATTATTGACAATTGTAATTTAACTTGAAGTATTAAGACATAATCAGAATGGTCTAATAGTGATGTCACAGAGCGACCTCGTATGGACAAAACCCTGAATATCAATTATATTTTAGGTAGGTAAGAAATAAAAATTTTCTTCAGTTCAGCTTAACCTTACTTGGTTTAAAAGCATGTTGGGTTTTTAGAGAAAATACAGATCTAAATATTAAAGATTAAGGATTGAGAGATATTTGTTTGTGTTAGGATGC
>CAEGAG010223692.1:0-39995 GCA_903067065.1 Brachyrhaphis terrabensis
ATGGATGGATGGATGGATGGATGGATGGATGGATGGATGGATGGATGGATGGATGGATGGATGGATGGATGGATGGAGAACAGTAACCCTACCCTATATTAGTAAGAAGCAGCATGACCCATAGTCGAACATAAATCAATAATCAGTGATTAGTGAGCCTCACCAACAGTTCCGAGGTCCCCAGCTTGTCCAGCTCCATGGACTGGATGCGGGAGATGTGGACGCCCATCTCACGGTGGATCCCAGAGCATTCGATGCAAGTCAGGATCCCCAGGTTGGTGGACAGCCACTTCGGCTCTGCAATGACGGGAACCAGAGTTTAATACGTACGTCAGACTGAGCAGTGAGAACAATTTACTGCAGAATATGAAATGAGTTGCCAGAAAATAATGAGAAATCCAAACCTAACACACATCAACTTCAAATTGAGGCCTTCAGTGTCTGACTAAAATAACAGCAGGAGTTCCAAGTTGATTTGACAGCTTGATTAATACACACACTTCACCTTTTGCGATATTTATGTTACGCAACAATTCAACAGAGTAGTGGTTCCTAAATCTAACATGATCACCAGGAAACTTGATTGCCAACATCACAATCATGTCAAAAAAAAAAGAAAAAGAGGTGTTAACTTTTTATTCCCCTTTGGCCAGTTTCTAAAAGGATGAAAAACTAGTTATGAAAAAATAACAAAAATATTTCCACAGTCACAAACATTTACAAAATTATATGTATGGATGGATTAAAGATCAATGAAAACATGGATGGATGGATGGACCTTGTTTATGCTAGCTGTTCATTTTGTCACAACTGAGATAAAAACCGATTTAGAAATGGATGAAGCAACGTTTCATTGATCTCTGCTGTCACCAGATGGTTGTTTAACTGGTAACTAAGCAACATTTAAACATTCAACCAGAGACATCTGGTCTCATAAATGAAAAAAAAAAAAAAAACAGCTCAAACATCAGTGAACCACTGACCAAGGTAAGCATCACTATGTTAGTCAGCTATAACTCAATCATCTCCCAACTCTGTGATTCAGTGAAAACAGTAGAAAAAGCTCAAAAACACACGATTCGACCAGATAAACACAACGACCAGATGCTAGCCGGTGACAGGCCACAGAGTGCATGTTCAGCATGATGAGTGAATAACTGCAGGGTGACCTCTGACGCTGCAAATCACACACAGGAAGAAGAGCAGGATCTCAGCTTCAATGACAACCTCTTTCTTCTCTAGCCAAGGTGGTGCGATGCTAAGAGAAGAAAAGCAACACTAGCGGTTGAATCTCATTAAGAAAATGAGACATCTGAAACACATTTATAACCAAATCTGGGCGTATCGATGGATGCAGCAACAAGAGCACAGACGCGACAAATTGCCTCCCCTCACCTCAGATTGCAGGGGTCGGCGGAGCGTGTGTGACTTATATAACAAAATGATGTAATGTTGTTGTTTCTCAAGCCTTGAAATGTTTTTTCTTATCCTTCAGAACTTAAAATCCTGCCTTTGGTCAGTCAGAAAGCTGCTGATGGTGTGTGTGGATCTATGTATGCAAACATGTGATGTGTGTGTTCACTGTCAGACGCCTGAATGTCTGCAGGCCTCCAGAGTGCTGACTCTTTGCTTCATGCTAAGAGCTTTAGCATTCACACTCTGGTTTATTCAGGACCAGATACGTTTACTTGAGTAACTTTAAAAAAAAAAAAAGAAGTACTTTCTACTTTTACTTGAGTAATTTTATTATGAAATATCTGTACTCTTACTTGAGTAATATTTTGGATTTTCTACTCACTGAGTGAAAAAACATGTTTTAGCCAAAAAAAAAAACCAGACACAGACACACTCCTGCAGTTTTTATGAGGGTTTTTTATTGAAAAAACTGATTTGGGGAAAATAAAAAAAAATCCGATTTAGTTATTTTTTGTCATTTTGTTCCTTAATATACCAAAATGTCCACTTAACTTTATATTTTGGTCCATATATAATGTAATTTTTAAACAATGAATGATGCAATCATTTTATCAGTTATTCAGTACTTGAGTAGACTTTTTACCAAATACTTTTTTATTTTTAATTGAGTAAAATTTCTGGATTTTGTCCCCCTATTAAATGATAGCAAAAATTCACCAGACACAGAAACACACCTGCAGTTTTTGTTCAAGTTTTATAAGTTTTAATAAACTGATTTAGGAACATTTTCTTTTGCCTGATTTTTTTTTTTTTTTTGATACCTATATGAATTTTTGTCATATTTGTCCTATATTTTGGTCCATCCGATGATGTAATTTTTAAATACTAAATGACTGATAATTTCATCAGTTACTGAAGACTAGAGTAGACTTTCTACCAAATACTTTTTACTCTTACTTCTTAATATATTGAAGTAGTGCAACTCTTACTTGAATATAATATTTAGGTACTCTGTTCAGAACTGCAGGGGATCTGCAGTCAGACAGAGCGAACTGTGACTCAGCAAAAGTGGCTTGTTGGTTTAAATAAAACATTTCCAGCTAAGAGGAGGAACCAGAGGAAGCTGGCTCCTCTTCTCAGGACAAGGTGAGGCTTGACTCAGCACTGTCTCTGTGGACAGCAGCAGCACAGACCTGCAGCTCCGCAGTCGCAGCAGATCTCGTTGCCTGGCATGCGTAGCACGTCTTCTATGATGGCTTTAGTCAAGTCCTCTAAACCGTCCTCCCCGCCGCTGCTCTGCTCACCTCGGAAAGCCATGTTTAAAGCCTCCTCCTTGCTGTTGGTTAACACGGAGATCCATCTGCAAAATGGGACAGAATTATTGTCCTGAAATATAAAAGTTAGAACACAAACAGAAATGTTATTTTTATTCATCAAAATATTTCACTATTAAGAGAAATGAACTGATATGTAAAAGTGAGACGTATTGGTACGAAGTAAAAGTGGGCAGAAATGTTATTGTAATCCTTTATGAGCATTTTCATGCTTGACTGCGTGATAAATCTGCGTAGTTTGTTTGAAAGAACTGGTCATCAACAGAACAGAAAATAAGTGAAAGCATAATCTTTGAAAAAGCTCATTTAGAGACAGGCTGTTGCATCCTGGGTGCAAAAAGAAGTACGATCACCGATCCTTCCTCCTATCAGCTCCAAGACTTTAAAACAATCACCATTCCCAACAAACTCAATGAGTTTTTACAATTCTGCTGTTATTTACACATCTCGATTTGCACAGTTTCTCACTTCTTCTTGCTTTTTTAATGCAAATCTTAAGCATTTTCCTTTCTAAATTAACCTACTCAGGTCCGCATTTAGTCAGAGTATGCATTTATTTTCTTATGTTACGAATGTCCCTGCTGCGGGACAATAAACAGTATTTCTATCCTATCAAGACGCCTTGATAGGATAGAAAGAGGATAGAAGCACTGTAGCTCCCTTGATAGAAATACCTTGATAGGTATTTATATCCTATTCTCACTCCTTTTGCAGTGAGACTAAAAGGAAAGTCTCACTGCAAACAAATGAAATACACTTTCATAACCTACTCCAAAGTCCCTTTGTTTGGACAACGAAAAGAAAATTGGAGAAAAACTAACATTTTCCCAACAATAAAGAAGAGCAAAGCTATTTTAACTCTTAACTTCTGAATATGATTTTCTTGCCTTCGGTCTATTTCTGCTTGCAGGTTGTTTTCTCTGAGAACAAGATCAACTGACTCAAAAAGAAACACCCACGCAGGACTGTGGTCACTACCCATCACTCAGACAGGAAGCACTGTAGCTCCCTTTCAAACATGCCCTGTGCACTGCGCTAACTCTTCATCGCTCACCGCACATGTATATACACAAAGCTTAATGAGACTGACATTTGGACTCCATTTGTTACGCCTTTCAAGCTGTGAAGAGCCCCCACAGAATGGGCAAAAACTGATCTGTTAGATTACATGTATATGTGTGAAGAAATTAGGCTATTTTAAGCAACAGCTGAATTGAAATGTGAAGTTTAATGTGCTTCTAATCCAGCTGAGGCATAGGGTGGGTGCACAAGCAGTGGGATAGTGGATATTTCTAAGACATGTGCATAAGACTGACACAACATGTTATGAATGTGAAGGAGTCTTCTTGACTTTGCTTTAAAAGGGTCATTATTGACCAAATAATGCAAAGTTAACACTTTTAATGGACTTTTAGTGCATTAAAAGTCCATCAATGCACTAAATGAATGGACTCATCATGTCATCTGATGATGTTGACATATATCGCAGATATGCAAAAGTGTCACAGGGGTATATCAAGAGTGTAAAAAGTTATAGTTTCAAAACTGTTAACACATCTAAAGTTATTTTAATGAAATTCAACAGAAAGTGCTGGAGTGAAAGGAGCATACTGTACCACAGCTGCCCCTCCCCCATCTGTTTCCGACCAATTTGCTGACTTTCAGTCAAATTGAACGGAGATTTCTACACCTTTTTCCTCAGTCGACGGTTTTAAACCATCAAGAATCTGGTAGAGCTATTGATAATATCCTATTTAAGCCACATTGTAGCTAATATTCCTCTAACTAAACATAAAAACTGTTTCCAGATGCATCAGAACTTTTGCTATTGTTATTTGCTAAAACAACCACCTCTTCTTTTACTATATCTTCTTAAGCAGTTCTGCCTTTGCCATATTCTAACTTACAATGTAACAAAACTGTTGAGCATTTTATCTAGTTTATCTAACGAAACTAAAACCGCCCTTGATTGGTCGCATGTGGTGTGCCTGTGACTACGTCATTTGCATTTGCCATCTATTCGGGGATATGAATTATTTTGAGACTGCATCAGTAATTGAAAGTAAAATTTAGCACTGAAAATGTGGATGAAATCCTTGTAATAATAGTTTTGTTTAACAAATAAAATGGTTCTTGTGTAAGAAAAAACTCTGGATTTTACCAATTAAATAGTTTTTTTTAATTGAAACTATATGAAAAGTTGGTCAAAAACCTAGATTACCAGATGGGATTATTATTATTATTATTTTAAATACTCACATGACAAACTCTTGTTCGTCTTCAGCTTGGAAATGATATGTCCGGTTATCTGCAGAGACCACAGACCAGGATGTCAAGCATGTAAATCCAATGTTTTGCATTTCATAACACAATGAGCAGCAGTCACAAGTTAAACTGTTTAGAAATGTCATAAACTCAGAGAGAAAACGGTTTGCACACATTCATTTTCCTCCCTAAGGGATTTTTCAAGCATTTTCAACAAAACAGAGAGATAATAAATAATGTTCTTGAACAGCTGATGAATATTCAAGATGCTTGTTTTCAGTAAAAAAAAAATAAAAGCACCCAAAGTGCTTGTTTTATTGTCTATCAATGAAAAAGTTAAAATTTAGAGCTCAAAAGCATGCAGCTTGTCTCAAACTATAATTTGAATCCTGAAACTAATAATATCTGGGTTAATAATAAATATAAGCTTCTATTAACCATTTGTGTTACTGTTTAACAAAGGAAGTCTTTGGGGGGGGGTTCTTACTTTACAATTAAATATTTATCATTTCAAAGCACTGAAGCGTGAAGAAATTTATTTCACAATGAAAACATTAAATCACCTATTTCTTTCTTGAAAAAGCAATCCCAGTTAAAAAAATTTAAACAAATATTTATCCGGAATTTAAAATAAATTTAATTTTTGTTTTAAAAAAAAAAACATTTATGCAAGAACTCTGCACATTTCTAAACGGTTCAGGTAAGCAGAAAAATTTATGAATTTGACAAAGGACTTTTTTGGGGGCTTTTTTAATCATTTTATGATTAAATATTTATAATTTCAAAGAGCACTGAAGCATGAAGAATTTTCTTCATTAATAACAATGAAATCGATAAATCAGATGGTCATTTCTTTAAAAAGCAATGCCAGATAAATTTTTCAAAGTAATATTTATCCAGAACTTAAATACTTTTTTTCCTTTCTCTATGCAAGAACTTTGCACATTTCTAAACAGTTCAGGTAAGCAGAAAAATGTAAGATTTCTTTAAAACTTACGAGAAATTAGATCGAAGCATTTCCTGTCCTCAGAGCTTGGCTTCACCTGGCAGGTGAGCAGGTTGAGTTTGACAGGCTGCCTGTTGGACTGAAAGTATAAGGTTTATGCAATGGACTGAACACATTATAAGTTAATATTTTATAAGTTTTGTTTTTCTAGCGCTTCTTGTTCAAGTGACTGCAATGATCCAACATGTAAAAATAAGAAATACTGCTGCAGATTGCACCTGTAAAACACCATAAACTGTATTACAATAAAGAGAATTGCTTGTTTTCTCCAAACAAAAAACCAATATAAAAGATTAAACCTTTTATCTAAATTATTTGCATAATGGTTGCAAACATGTTTAAACTCCTCTTGAAGCCTTTTTAGGACTATCTTTGCAATTTTAGCTTCGAATTATTTATAAAATTGAAGCCTGGCTCCCCAATTAAGGACCTGGACTCGACTACTCAGTAATAACACACCTAGTTGGCACAAGCGCAGCGATCATCGTGTCCTGCCAACGTCCGGGCAGAGGACAGACCAGGGCACGTGCTAATGAAATGCTAACAGGCTGAGATAAGCCTTGCAGCCAAGCTGGCCTGCTGTCAACTGAAGTCACCAAGAGTTCAGATGAAGAAGAACAAATAGAGACTTGAAAAACTGCTGTCACATTAAGACAAATTATAAGTTTAATATGTTAACCACAAGTGGGCTTCGGGAAATGTAAACATCTACTCAAACAGACCAATATATAACAGGTTTTCAAAAATTCTTTTTCGGTAATTTCTTCTTTTGGACATGTAGCACAAATAGAGAGGTACGAGACAACAGCTGTAGAAAAAAAATTATATCTTACAAACTAATTATAACGCGCAGATGAGATGTAGCGTCTGGTATCAAAGTGCAGCTTTCATATGATGGCAGCAGAATGTCAGAATAGAGTAAATTATAAACTCGTTTTCATAAAAAAAAAACAACCCCAAAACAAATAATGTTGATATATCTCACTAAATGCAGATTATGGTAATAATAGCAGACTTAGTGACTGCAGTTATCTGTGTGTAACTGTTAAACAGTACAAGATCCAACTCTTTCCAATATTTAGTAATTTTGTTTAACATAAGAACATTTCAGGATGTATTATCGTCTCACTGGAACCAAAATTCTTTCAACATCTAATGAATGAAAACAATTGAGTTTTTTCACACTTTTGGCTTTTAGCTAAGTGTATTCCTACTGTTAGCTATGTTTTCTGCCATCTTTGGGAGAAAAATTACTAGGTTTTCTTCTGCTCCTAGCAATGTTATATAGGTTTTGTCTCCCTGTCAGCTACGTTTGCTCAAGTTTTTTCTTGGTTTTGGTATGTTGAATTGATTTTTAAAACCCGTTAGCAAGGCTAACGAGGTTAGCTAGATTTCCTCCTGTTGTTAGCTAGGTCTTCTCCTGCGTTTAGCTAGGTTAGGGATGCCTCTCTTTGCTGTTGCATTCCCCAGATGTTTCCCTGCTGCTAGCTCTGATAGCAAGTTTCAACTGTGCTTATTTGTTGTATTTCTTTAGTCGCTGGAACTTGCTGATTAAAAGGCAGACAATTTAAGGCAGGAAACTAACTCTGTAAAAGTGTAGGTGATAAATACAATTTTAAAAATGCTAAATGTGTGAACCAGCACCACAGGAGTTGCTGCTGCTAGAAAATAAACATGCAAATTAAAATCTGTAAAACTTTTTATGATTCAGTTCCTTGCAGCTACAAGGAACTGAATCATAATTGTTGAAGGTTATTTTAATAACAACACTGAAATGTCAAATATGTGATTCATGCTGATGTTAGTGAGAGGCATAGCAAAAATGTATTAATGTTTTCAAACTCTTTCACAAAGGTTCACAGGGAACAGTGTTAGGAAAACAAAACAGTACATACTGTTACTGGAATTTATAAATTACTCTTTTTCAATGATAATCCTTTTCACCACTTGAACTAAAGTCATTCACAGAACCAAATTATTTAAAATAACTAAACTAGATGTTAGCTATTTTAACATCCTGAGTGGATTTAGGTTTATGAAGCCACTCAGGACAGTGTGAATTAATTGAACCCCTCGTGTGATTAAATTTATTTTAATATTTTAGCAAAAAAATAAAAATAAAATAAATATTCCCCTGCATCCTAAATGGAAGAGGAAAAACCAGGCTGATCTGCACAAGAGTGAGGCCGGCGCTCAAGATGTGCCAGCTTAAACAGTACGCACACACTCCATCAGGGATGAGTCACCGCGGCGCAGCAGGAGGAGGGGTGCCAATGGGAGGGGGGACAGGAAGAGGGGTAGTTTCCAAGGCAACCTATCTATGTCAATCCGACTCTGCCAGCCTCCAGATTGGAAAAGCCCAACACACCCTCTCCCTGCACAATGTTCTGCTTTTGATCCGCACAGTCACTCCTGAGGGGTTAGAAGAGTTCATACGTCTGCGTTCGGATGAGGGGGTGTGTGTGTGTGTGTGTACTCACTGTGGCATGAGAGATGGTGAGGATGCCTCCCTTCACCGAGCACTGCCTCCTCTGCCACACCTTCCTCAGCCTGAGAGAGGATGTCCCATTAAGAGAGGGTTGTTATTTGCAGTCTGTCCGTTAAATTTTAATGGTGCGAGCACAACAGCGTTCGCAGCTTACCCGTCACTCTTCTTCAGCAGGTAGCCTTTCTTCTCACTACCAAACTCTTTGTTTCCCTGCAGCTGGTGCATGCTGTAGCCACCCTGCTTACTCTGCGAGTCCTGTGTTGAGCCATACAAAACATATCCACGAGATTGAAGTGTAAAGATAAACACTTTTAGGAAATTATTTTTGACGAAAACATGCAATGAGAATCCAGACACACTATAGACACGTTGCATGTTTTTGTTTATATCTGGAAATTTTGCGCTGGAGGTCGGTACAACCATTATGTTGACAAACTGAAACCTGGAGATGTAGGTATTGTCAATTTATTGCAGCAAAGGGAAAAACAACGCAGAAAACCACTGAACAACAACTCAAAGCTACTCGTGTTCTTCTTTATGCCTGCTCTTTGCTAGCTGCGCTACACACAGACCCGTTGCCACAGCAACTGACTCACAACAGCTCAAATAGTGTGTCAGGGTTCAACACCAAAAAGTTAAGTCAAACAAAACAGTCAGTCAAACCACAGTACTATTACACCTCAACATTCCTGACTTCGGTAACTAAAACCGAGCACCATGAACCACACAAAGTTGCTAAAATATCAATAAGCACAACCAGAATTATTCCATATTAATTCACAAGAGGGGGCTGTTTTACTCCAGAACAATATGTAAGGCGCCCTGTCGTGTTTTGGTAAAATTAAAGACTTTTAAGTGCGCCTTATAGTCCAGAAGATACAGTAATAAGTGATCGTCTGAACACAGCAGTGGTTGATTAGCTAATTTAAACACCTGCGCTACTAATGATCTGTCAGAGTTGGTGTGTAGGTCACCTTGTTTTTGTTTCTGCTGAACCAAAACACCAGATTCCACACCACATCTACATGCTAAGTTGTCAAAGTCAAGCTAGCATAACTGACCTACTTCCCCATTATTATTTTTTAAGCTGTTAAATGTGATACCCTTGACGCTTATCTAGACAATTGGCAGCAAAGCACTGCATCCTTTTGATTTTTTAAATTACACGTACATGTAAGATTTAGCGCCTTATGTTAACAACTTGACAGCTAAAACCAACGCTAGTCATAGTCGGCAAATGTGACGTCACGCTGCAACGTGTCTATAACACTTCAGTGGAGGGACTTTTATAAGAAAACAGAAATAACTTTTAAAAAGGCTGCAAGTAAACAGCATGCTCTGCAACACCCCTGCACAGTCAAACCACAGCATGCTCAGACTTACTCTTCTAGACTTGATTCCAGACAAGCAGAAAGCAGTAAAAAGGAGATAGAAGGGAGAGGGGTGAAAAATCTGGCTCAAGTGAAGGTAGTGGCTGTGAAGAAGTGCACTCTTCAGCTAAAGCTTAAAAACTTACAGAAGGTGTGATTCAAGCAACTGTTTATACATGATTTTGTGCGTTTGAGTGGATCAAATGTGTAGAAACAGGCAGTGTTGTTAGTTTTTATGTGAAAGTGTGACAGTGACGCCCTGAACTGGGCACCAGTGTGGTGCAGCGCTGGGCACTCGCTGGCCAGAGTGAGAGGAAGTGTGTGGTCAGACCAAAGGCTGAATCAAAGCAGCTGTGGCTGCTTTTAAAGCCGGTCTGCTCAGAGTTTGGGTTAAATTTGGCCCCAACGGTCCAGAGGTGACATGCATACCTCTTTCTGGTCCAGCTGGAGGGAGGACTTGATCAGATCCCGCAAAGCAGTCAGCTGCTTCTTTTCCTCGTCCTGAGTTTGCTTTATCTGACGACAGAAAACACTTAAATTAGAACATTTAGTTATAGGATTCACAAAGAAAGCAAGACAACTGGGAATACTTTATTTGAAGGGACAATGAGACCATACATGATGGAAACAAACAAATAATTACGTTGTAGAGATCAGCTGCCAGCTTCTCGATGTACTGCTTCAGCTTATCTGCTGTCTTCAAGCCATCTTGGAAGAAACTTTACAGAAATATAAAAAGATCACAACGTTTAGACACCGATCATTCATTAATGCAACAGCTAACTTAACATTGTGATCCTTTTGGCTCTTCCATTTCTGCTTGCAGGCAGAAACGGCTGAAGTTTGTGCTGAACATCAAGCTCAGCTCGCTCTCACTCTTTGGCACCTTTTGGCTTCTGGTGCTGAAATCAGATCTGGTTTCGACCCTTCTCTGCAAATTTGCAAAGGCGTTTAGCACGCTCTGAAATCCATTACAGAGCTGTCAGCAGTACACACCTCGATGAAGTTCTGCAGCAGCAAATCACCACTAATGACTGCAACCCCTCCCTCTGCTTGGAACAAACATCTCCCTTCCTCTTCCCATTACTTTTTCTACCACTTCTCGTTCATTCGGCTCGTTTTCTCTCAATCACTGCACTGATGAGCCTACATCTTTGCTCCCACTCCACACAGCTTAGCTTGCAAAGTGCAACCGAACCGTACTTGACAGCTGCTCTGTCATTGCAGCCTTAAATTTACCACATCGGTAGGGTGGCACCGATAAATTGCCTCAGATTTCCTTAATTTTGGGAGATCAGTGATGGGCTGATACTTGACTTTCTTGCAGTATTTAGCAACATTTCAGACAAAACCAAACAACTGTATCGGCCAAAATTTAAATCAGTAGGTCAGGCTTTTTAAAGATCAGAAAACTGCAATCGGTGCACCATTTTTCAACAGAAGTACTTGCATTTATGTGAAAAATAAGTAATAGCTTTTATCATCACCTTTATCATGATAAATCTGTCATGATAAAACTTTAACACTGTATTGCCCTCTCCAAGTGCAAACAGGGCAATTTTACTTTCTTCTCAAGCTTTGACCACTTTCCTCAGCTCTTAGTCTGCTGTCCTAACGCTCCTAATCCATCATCCCTGCAGCCTTTCTATCTGTTGAACAGACTAGCAGGGAAGTGCATTGTTTTGTCCTGGTGTTATGACAGGACATACTGTAGCAACCCTGGACGAAAATCTGTCATTCTGTCACGGGTCGCTGCGAGCTGCAGCTCTGGAGAGAGGAGCACCCACTTTATTTACCCACCAAACCCCCTCGGCTGTCACAGCGTATCTATATGACGACCTGCAAAGATTTATGAGCGGACTCAAGATCTGGGAGCAACACGAGACAAAACTGCTGCAAAGGATGGCAAAGCTAGCACCTTCTTTCTTTTTCTAGGGTGTGAAATATGACTTAATGGGTGAGAAGCAAAAGAAAAACAGTAGCAGCAGCTTCACATTTGGGTTAGGGGGATTATGGAGGTACTTACTTGCACTGTGCGTGGTAATACTTAATCAGGTTTTGCAGGAGGTCCACTCCTTTCTTGGTTTTGATCTCATTTACTTTGATCAGGTACTGGAAGAAAAGCAGAAAAGCAGAGTTTAAATTCAGGGCATTTGAAAAGCTTTCCATGTCTGAATAGGAAGAATCATGTCATCAGCACTTAGAGTTATGATTCTTGAGTCTAGGGCTGCAACTAATGGTTATTTTGTCATCAATTATTCTGACTATTAACTGGATTTAAAAAAATGTATTTAACAACTGGAGCCTTTTTATACATCTTATCTAAATTCAAAATGTATATATACTTTTGTACAGTTTTGGCTGAACTACAGCTTTGACTGTCATTCTTTCACAAAATAAACTTTTTTTGAGTCTGCATACCTGATTAATTACTAAATTAATTGATAATTATTTCAATTATTAATAATCGTTTCAGCCCTACTTCTGTCAGAGTTTAGACAGAGTATTAACATGCCTCAAACTCAATCAGAGTTTGTCCAGTTACAACTACAAACTGTAAATATTTTATAAAGATGCTACAACCCCAGGTTTAATGTACTTTATATGACAAATCAGCACAAATTTGTGTGTTATTGTGAAATGGAAGGAAAATTGTACAATGTTTTTTAAATATTTGAAAGAAAAGAAACAGAAAGAAAGTGGCATGCACTGATATTCAATTCAAAGTCTAAACATAAATTCAGGTAAGAATCTGTGGCAAGAATATTCAGTCTGCCTGAGCTTGGCTTCATTTGAAAATGTAAATACTAGCTGCTAAAGTTGACAAGAAAACTAAAAGACTTGCAGCTGTAATCTCAGGAAAAGGTGGGTCTGAAAAATATAGACTCAGAGAGGCTGAATACAAATGTAAATAACACTTTTTGGCATTTATTTTGAAAGAATTTTTGAAAACCATGTGTTACCTTCCTTCTACTTCACAAATTATGCACCAACATGTGTTGAATCATCACATAAAATACATTGAAGCTGACAAAAACTCAACAAATGCTTTGATGACAATGTTCGAGCAAGGATCAGAGTAATAAAGTAAAACTTAAATTTCACAGAAAATAGTTTTGTATCTTAAAAGGTTAACATTCCTAAAGAAGATCCTACAGAGGAGCTTTGAGGCTGTTTGAGGATTCAAGACAAATGTTTTCAGACAACACCCCCACCAAACAAACAAATGAAAGATAATCTACTGATAATCCCACAGAGAGCCAATCCACACAGATTTAAGAGTCGACGAGAAGCTAAAGACCAATTCTAACCCAGAAGAGCTTCGTCTCTTCAATGAAGCCCTGCGCCGCTACATCGTATGTTGATGCATGTGAGTTCCCACACGCATGAGTAAACGTGTGCATGGGTGTGCAAGCATGCATGCATGTGCCGTCCCTTTGTCTGCCTGACGGCGCGCGATGGCTGGCAGATTATCCACATTTTTGTTGTTTGAAGCACGAGTGGGTTCGGCGTTATTGGACAGCGTCGCCGCATGTTTGTGAATCCCTTTTGTGTGAATGAGCGACGACATTCATGCTGCTGCAGAATATAATGCAGCCTGCTGAGTCCTGCCTTTCCTCACTCCTCTGCTGGCAGCGTGGGACGAAGAAAAAAAAAAAAAGGGTGAGAGAGTGAGAGCATCGTGTAATCTGGTGACTGAGTGACGTGGAGAGAGGGTGAGAGAGCCAGAGTGCAGGCAGCGGAGAGAAATGGGGTTAAGTGGGATGAACAGATTGTACCACTGACTGCAGCATTCTCACAACAACAACAACAACAACAGCATCACAACGAGATTTCCATCATTAATAACTGCTAATTTAGGAAAATGTGTGGGATTTATTGGCTGAAATTTCTCCACATTTACAAAAAAATATAGTCAAATATCACAACCAGAACTGGGTGAAAAAACATCTGATGCATTAAGGATCAAATTAATAGGAAATCAATTAGAAAAATGTTCAAATGGCTTTTGGTTGTTGTGTTTTATATTTGACACATAATAAAATATCCAAAGGGTTGTTAACAAAATTAAAATTTTTTGGTCTTTGAGAGGACAAACGTGCATTAATGTGCCATTAGAAATATCACTTGATATTTCAAAATAACAGTATCGTTTATTGCAATAATTTCTGGGACAATTTATTGTCCAACAAAATTTGTTATTGCTCACTATGCAATGTGTATGTGTACGGTCAGTTAACCAATAATAATTAAGCTATTAATATGCTTAATTAAAGCATTCATTTTGGATGTTTTTGTTTTTATTTATGACGAATGCATGGAAATAAATGGCAACATTCACATCAGTGAATGCCACTGGTAAAAATGTGTAAAAAAAAAAAACCAAAAAACTTCAAAACATTTTACTGTATCATTTTAACAAAAATGTTGTTAAAATCCAACCTCTTGTTTGAATATTTATTCATAAAAACAAAAAAGTTAATAAATGACTTGAGCTATATAATTCCTAGACAAATAATTGTTCCTTAAACAGCTTATTCTTGCAGGGTTGCAGCGGGAGACTGGTGCCCATCTGCAGATGGCTACACACAGGACACACACTCACACCCAAAAGCATTTTTGAATATTTAATTAAGCAACAGTCATGATTTTGGACTGTGGGAGGAAAGAGAACCCATACATGAACTGGGAAAACATGGAAACTCCATGCAGAAAGAAACCCAGATGGGGATTTGAACCCAGAGTGATACTGAGCAAAACAAAAGAAAACCTTTATCAGAAACTTTATCAGAGATTCAAAAGGTAAAAATGATAAAGGAACCAACTAATGTCTTAATATAGAGTAAATGTAATAACATGAACGTTTTAGCAGTTCTTGTATTTCCACAACAGAACATCACTAAAAGAACCACTAATATTAATATTTTAGATCTATTCTTTTGTCATAAGTTGGAAATTATGTGAGTCATTTACGTAGGTGGTATAAAATAAAAAGATCCTCATTCACTGTTAAGTACGGTGGAGGATCTGCGATACTATGGGACTATTGTGAACGGCATAAAAATTTTTTTATTTCAAAACCATGCCACTGCAATAAAATAAGGATTTATTTCAATATTCTTAACCAAATAGCCAAACACTCCCTACTGCTCAGAGGTGCTTCAAGCAGAGCCAGTTTCAATTTATCTGTCAGAGAATGAAAAATAAATTTAAAACCATATCAGGAACTGAGGAAACCAATGAAAGAGGAAGGTGGTGATAATGATGTGTGTGCTACAACTCGTTATTGGCATGTTGCTGTAACCGGAGGCGGCTGCTAAGCTGTAAAACACAGACACTGATGAGTTTCTAGAGCTGCTTTATTATCAATTTATGGATCAAAAATGGCAACAACCAACGCACAGGAGTCCGTGTTGATCCTGCAAAAACAAACAGGAAGTCTTTCGGCTGAGCTGACTTTTAGGCAACATTTTCAATCTCCTGATAAATTCTCACGTTTCCAAAATTTCAGTTTGTAGCGACAAAAAGAAAGAATGTCCTCTGGAAACCAGGAGAGATGGATACTTTAAAGCAATTGGTAGCGAGACTAAAGCTAAAAATGTCTCAATATCACAAGTTGACACCAACAATGCACTTTAACTTGCAGACATGTTTTAGCAAGTCTGTTAGCGGAGTAAAAGGTGTCAGATTAATTTAAATTCATGGTGTGTGAGGAGGCTAGCACTGTGCAAGTAACTGTTAATCTAGAAGATGATGTAAGATCAGAGCGTCCTGCAGGGGGATGAGGCAGAATGAGCAGTCACTGACCCGTAAGAGTCTAAAACACGCTGTACTGTCTTCAAAATGCACAAAGACATGCAGAGTCCACTTCTAATCTGACTTTTAACGATGTTTTAGAAAATGCATTGCGGATTCCATTTAGAAAACTATTGATATTCCATGTACTGTCCATTATAAAAAGCGTAAAAGAAGCCTCTTAGCTTCACTTAGGCACTGTTTTGTGTTTAGAGTTACTGGAAAATATTACTGATAATCAGATTTGACAGAGCCAAGCCTTCGAGCTCTCAAACCAAAGTCTCTGACCCGCTGAAGAAATATGGGCACAATAAAATGAGGAGAGGGCAGGTCAGTTGGACTTTGCACAAAATTTAATCCAGAAAAACCAAAAAGCAATGCGACCCACATTATGTAATCTGAGAAAACAAAAAGATCCTAGCAGGATAAAACGGCAAGCGAGGCGTAGGCGTCACCGCCCACAACCAGAGAGGATTTTGGCCAAATGGAGAGAGGAGCTCTAACAGTTTGTTCTGATTCTTCTGGGCACAAACACAGAGCTCACATTTGTTTTACGCTTTATTCTCGCTGCCAGGTTTCTTAAAAGTTTGGCCATTGTGGAACAGAGTGACTTCATTTAAAGCTTACAGGATTAAGAGGAAGTCTGAAAACTCTTGGAGAGCAGAAGTTGTTCTTTTAGCACAATTTGTGTGCCAACACATCAAGACCTACAGCAGCCACTGATCTATCATTTATCATCTCATGGACATTATTCAAATAATGTGTAAATGCTGGGCAATTAAACAGCATTTCTTCAGTTTGTCACACCTTAATGTTTAAGATAACCAAACACATTGCAATGTCACACAAAGTTAAACTGAGGAAACACATCAAGCTGAATTAATAAAAAAAATATAAATATATGTATTACACTGAGATGTAATATCAAAATATGTTTTTAAAATATTTCTTAAAATTGTTGCCATGTCCTGACTGTATAAAAATTAGTGTAAGCGCTGTAGCTTTAAACAGGCCATTCATAACTTAAAGCACTTCAATGTGGGTAAATTAACTAAAATCTGCAAAAACAGTGAGTAAACATTATCTTTCTCCATCTATTCACTCATTCATTCATTATCTTTTCTCTGCAGCTCTATATGTAAAAATTCATTCATCACAAGAGCAAGCTCGATTGATTGACATCGGGGAAATGCAAGTTTACATCTTTCATCCCTTTATCCCTATTCGGTTTAAGAGAAGAGTGTCAAATTACTCACCTCGCACATCTGCAGCTGGAACAAGCGCCGCTCCTTCTCCATCTCCTCTGCGATCTCAGCCCCGGTGATTTCGGTGCGGATCATCCCGTGCTGCTTGGCGTGCTCCCGCTTCTCCTTCTCTATCTTTGTACTGCAGGGAAACAGAATCGGGTGTTTCCAACTGGTAATAATGAGATATCTGGTACAGTTCACCATCGTCTACTTACAACTTAGCTTCGTAGTCCTTCCATGCTTTGTCAAAAGGCTTCTTTAAGTCCTGCAGAGACAAAGGAGAAGATCTAGTCAAGTCCGAAGAGGTCAGTTTGAGGACAGAGATATTTGTGGAGTTGGGAAACCACTCGAGGCCCAATGATCGGCTCGTGATTCATGCCATGAATGCCCAGTAAGGACCACGCCCCTTCTTGAACCTCCAACACGAGGAGTTCATGACCCAGTTACTCTCCTCATGCACCACACAAAGGCAGTGTTTATGTCTGCCAGATTTACAGTTTCAAAGGAGAATTCCTCTCCTTACTCGCCCCTAACTCGCTTAATCACAGGCATGGAGATGGATAGAGACTTGCTGACTCCCACAAGAGTCCAGTAGGACAGAGTTGGGAAGACTAAACAAAGTGATGGTAAATCTTACCCCTTTCACGCCTTTCAAATCCCCCTTGAGCAGCGAGTCCAGGGTGAAGATCACATTGTGGCTGAGACTCTGTAGCTGTTTAAACAAAGCAAGAAAAACATAGTTAATGTGTCACAACAGACTGTCAGAAGAAAATGTTTGATAAATTCTCTGGAAGACATAAAAACAACAATGACTCAATCTAATAAACAGATTGATTCGCCAGGATGTTATGAATGATTAGGCACAGTAATTTAATTTGCACCACAGATACATCAAAATGAAGATGTAATGCTTAAAAAAGTGTAGCAACTTTTCACTTATTGACAGACTAATGTGCAGTCGACGGACGAGACTGTGTGAAACGTTTACTCCGCTTAACTGGAGAGCTCAGCAGAGACGTTACAAAACAACGAGCTACAAAACAAAACTAAACTAAAATGAGTCAAAAATTGCCAAAGACGCCAGATGGATGATTCAGCCCACCCACACACATAAACATAAGAAACTAGTCATTTGCTGGGATGAGTGAAGGTTCATGACCGTTTCAGCTGTGAGGTGGCAACATGTAGACAGACTTCAGATACATTTTACATAATTAAGGATAAAAAGACTTGGACATCAAGCTCTATTTATTTAATTTGGGTAAGAATTAGGGAAGGGATTTTAACGTGCTAAAAATTTCAACACAATTACTCGGATTTTTCCCAAGTCGGAACCTTTGTATTTGCATGTTTCTGGTACAGCCGTAAATCTGATGCACAAGCACCATCACTACTGAATATCGTGTTGGTTTAGTGCGCTACTGTTAGCAAAGCTAACTTTTTAGTTAGTGGTGTGCACCACTGTCCTTTCCGTAAATTAATACAGGCTGTTCTTTTTATTTGAGGATGCAGATTTGAGCAGAGATGGTCAAGAGTGTTTATGCAAAAAATATTTACTACAAGACATACAGCAGATATTCAGCAATAACCCTGAATTAAAACTAAAGGAAAGACTAGAAAGATTCTAAAATATGCAAAATATGGGATTTGTTTGCATCAGCAATTCTTCAAAATCGCTTCAGTTTTTGACATGCTTATACCAAGTGTCTGGAAGGACTAGAAAGGCTTGATTCGTCCTGTTGCCACAGCTTGGCTCAGCAGTTCCAGCTATGAGGATCAGCAAGGTCATTTACAAGACTACTAAGCATTTAAGTCCCTGTTGTTAGCAAAGACCACATTGATACTAAAGGAAGTAAACAAGGCCTAATGGGCACTAATGTGCTCCTTAAGTGCCTGTCTTGCATATGGCCAACATCTAAATCAATCCTTCCCTGACCGGCTGCTGGCGAGCTCTTCCAGCTCCTTTTGTAAAATGTCACAAATGCTTTTTGCTTCCAAACACACAATTCTCAGAAAGAAGACGCATTAAAACGGGTTAAATCAGTTAGTAAAGTCCCGGGGACACATCCAGGACACACGCTCTCAGCCGTCGATACTCATTTGTCGCACCAGCTGCCCTCAGGGCGCAGCTATCGAAGTCTGAAAACTCGATACACTGCTGCAGATAACAAGAGTCAAACTGAGAGGGCGGCTGAGAGAGATCAGGTCACTTTTCCACTATATGCTGGTTGCACAGACAGGGTTGTTTGATTTGTGTATGCATGGACACACAACCCATTCAGCTGTTCCTGCTGCTGCCTAGAGTATTTATGTTGTCTAATCTCACTGTCAGCCACACGGGAAGGGAAGGGAAGACCGGGATCTGGCTCTTCTTCCAGCAGGAATCACTCAGAGGGTTTAAACAGGACGCATTACTTAACAGGAACTGCGGGAAATCCATGGCATGGAGATAAGAAGCCATCTGGGGGTACAAAAGTTTTCAACTGTGCTTATTTTTTTTAAGAATATACTTCCACAGTGGCCTGGATTCATAGTTTTCCAGGATTTCTGAAGGTCTGACTGGGTTTATAGTTTTGATGTTTCTTCCAATTAATTCCTTTCTAGATATTTACCTGTCCATCATAGAATATTGTTCAATGTTTAACTTTCACTAAAATTAGTTCACATTGGTACCATCAAATGAGGACTGTAACTAAGGTAAACCGTTCAATCAAGTCATCATCAGGTTAAAGTTTTTAAGAGAATCAGAGATGTGAAATCTGCCATAACACTGTCAGTCCATCGCTATAACAAAGTACCTAAAGATCCCGATTAAATGTGTTCTTTGTCAAGATGTTTTTCTGAGAAGAGTCATTCAGTCCAAAACATTTAGATAAGGCACAGAAAAACTTTACACAAAACAAGACCACTTTTAAACATGATAAGAAAAGTTCATGCATATGTAGGGCAGTCAGCTATTTCAGCTTGCGGGAGACCAACCAACAAGAGCATTTGGAAAAACCTGACTCTCTGACTCTAAATTATTGGCTTTACTGGGAGGTCGACCAGCCGGACTCACCAGGTTCTTCAGCAGGGTCGACAGCTCCTTGGTGAGAGAGGAGAACTTGACAAAAGCTGTCCCCAGGTCAGAGTTGTCCCTGCTGATGAAGTTGCTACCAAACTTATCCAGAGCCTGGGCATAGTTTTCTTCATTCTGAACATGATCTGTGTTGGGAAAAATAGAAAAGAAGAGGTTAAACCGGGGTCATAAATGATCATAAAAGGTCAAGACCGAAAGGCCAGAGCTCTGAATATTATTACAAAGTGTAAGATTCATGGAACCGTGAAGGATTAAAACAAAACAAAAACTATCAATTTTAAATAATTTCGGAAATTCTTATTTTTGTGCCAGCAGATCTGCCTGCATATTTAATCACAGC
The DNA here is from genome assembly GCA_903067065.1 of Brachyrhaphis terrabensis. NCBI lineage: Eukaryota > Metazoa > Chordata > Actinopteri > Cyprinodontiformes > Poeciliidae > Brachyrhaphis > Brachyrhaphis terrabensis. Next base: position 20,342 of record CAEGAG010223692.1, read on the forward strand.
AGCAGACACGCCTGGAATAAAAAAAGTGATTCAGCGGTTATAATAGCAGGAATACTCAGTGGACCAGCGTTAGAAGATGTGTGGTTCTCCTGGCGAATCAAACGCTGCAGGAAAAATCAGTCAACCAGCAGAATCCATCTGTATTCATCGTTAAGTTCCCAATGGAGAACGGCTGCTTACAAACTAAAATCCAAGCAAACAAGACTAATGTTTTACATAAATTAAATAAACTACATTTATTCAAACTCCTAACTTCAAATGTTCTATAGTCAATCTTGTTTGGAGGATAACGTTATAAATTTAATTTGTAGAACCTTTTGAACAACCTTCCTCTAGTTTTTCCAGTGGTTTTTCCACTTTTCATCTCAATGGGTTAAAGTGGCCAAAGGGTAAAGTTACTCCTTTCTTTGGAGAGCAAACAAAGAAAGGAGAAACTTTCCTTGTTTGTCAAATTACAGGGTGGAAAGCTGCTTTCAATGACATTCAATGGAAAATAACTGCAGATTCATGACACAGCACTGAGAAAAACTCAGGTGTTGATTTCTGGGAGAGTCTGGACAAAAAAAACACAATACACCATCTGTCCCACAAAAGGCGGCTTTCCAAGTACAAACACGGATTTTCACGCCTGCAAGAAGAAAATACATGGAGGAACTGAATAAAAGATTCTGGACATTATGGGATACAAAGATGTCTCACCTTGACCTGAATTGTAGATTGCTTTCACTGATTTCTTCACCTTTTGCAGAGAAGTTCGATCCTGATCCAGCACCTGGAAAAAAAAAAGATTTTAAACATCTCAGGGTGATTTCATGCTTTAGGAAAGCACAGCACAATCAAATCAAAAGGCAGCAGATATTTTCCCGATAACAAACCAAATATTTGCTTAACAATCTAGAGCTATTAAGACAGAAAGGCCAAGTGAGTAATGGAGCAGCTTTTTGCTCTTGAATTGGCAAAACAAATCAGGAGTTTTATCACCTCAAATTAGTAATCTTTATATCTTTGTTGCTTTAGCTGTTAAAGTACTGGTAATAAAATTGAAAGCAAACAGACATCGATCTTGTTCTTCACAAAAATACAACAAATTTAATCACTTAAAATGGTTTAAATGTGACCCCTGAGCTGAGGGGTCCCCATAATGATGCTGCATTCATGGGGAAAATGTCCTTCTTGTGCAAGAAGCAAGCAATGTGGCTGCAACTCAAGTCTGAAAAAATAAAACTTAGCTCTTACTTGTTCCAATCAGAAATCCTGAACCCTGATTGAAACTATAACAAGTTCAAATCTTAAATCAAGATAAATATAAGCTAGCCTAGAGGATTTGATTAAAATATTCAGTCTTTTTTTTTCAGTTTCAGCTGCTCATCTTATTTGTAACTTTTACTCAGATTCAGTTTTCATTTCCCTGAAAAAAACATCCTTGTTTATTTAGGTGCCGCATCCTTATCTATCGTTCTGATTGTCGAGTGTTTTTCTGTTCCTTAGGAGTATGACATTGTGATAGAAGCATTTTATGTCTTAAAATGGACCAAATAAAGACATTGAGCCCATTTATTACTTATTTACTTGGCTAAATACAGTAAAGTCGTTCAAGAAAGAATGACTTATTTTTATTTAAAAAATAATAATCTAGACTAAAAAAAATCAACAGCAAACCATAAATATTTAGGAAATAGTATGCTATTTTTTTTTAAATAAACCAAACAAGTGAGGCTCTGTTTAAAATTTTATGGTTTTTTAAATGCATCTTTAAACAGGATTAAAATTGTTGAAAATATTTTAAAGGGGTTTTAAATGGTTGTAATTTAGTAAGCAGCTGTAAAACATTGGGATTTTGTGTTTCTCACCTGGAGAAAACTGACAACAATGCTGTTGGCAGGCATCTAACTTCAAGATTAATCACCTGTAAGGGCAGCAAGAAGATCCCCTGTCAGACTGGACGCCATGATTCTGCATGGTGTCTATTAATCTGCTCACACACAGCAGCTGAGATAATTGGGTGGCTTGTTATTCAACAGCAACAAATGTCTTCGTTACCCGTTTCTGCTCAAGGATTAAAAATGCGAGTGTGTAATGTTGGTTTTGCAAAATAATTTATTCTGACAGTGCAAATATTCACTAATTCGAACAACAGGGAATGAAACCAAAATGATGATAAACACATGCAGGAAGACCGTTACTGCAAGGTCAAGCTGTGGAGAACACACACACACCGAGAGGCACACAACAATGCCCTAATTAAATTTAACAACATAATTAAGTCGCCCTTGGCCTTTCTTGGACACTTTTACACAGCTCTTCTCCAATTATGGCAGCAGTAGTTCACCGCCGCAGGGCTCTTTCTGCCAGGGCTGGGCCCTTTGATCCCTCGGCAAATGGAAATGGAGTTTGATGCCACATAAATCCTCCATTAAACCTGTTACATGGCTACATGCTCCATGTCTTAGACCCAAATATCCCTGACTGTATGTGAGTGAATAACTATACAGGTGGAGATGAACTAATCAGAATCCTACGGTTCATTTTAAGGGTATTTTCATACAGTCTGGTAGAGTCGGTTTGATCGAGGATCAAAATTCCAACATTTGTTGCATTTTCAGATGCTGCGGTTCACTTTCACACTGCACTATGTTAAACGAACAAAACTCTTCGAAAAACCTGCTCCCCTCCTTGCCAGTGGTGGCGCTGCACCAAGAACTAATGCATGAAACGACATGAAAACCTCTGAAGAAAACATCAGCGCAACTTCCTTCTGCACAAAATGTAAAAAATAGTGGAGTAGCATCAGATTTAGCCGGATTAGCTATTTCTCTCGCTAGAGGCAGACACCAATGAATGCCTTAATATTCATTAATAAGTACAATAGAAACAGTCTCAATGATACTGCAGAAGCTAACATCTACAATCTTCATTATTTTAAGAAAGATATATGTGACTCCTGGATTGGCTGCTTTGCAAACGAGGTATTCCAGCTTCCCATGCTGTATTTTCTTTTGAATATTTTAGATATGCTCTACAAAAAATCCAATGAAACAACAGGTGAGTCCACTGTACTCCCCACAATGGTTGCCATTTGCATTTATTATTTCAGACAGTCATTAAAAAGCAAGTTCCATGAACTTTTTGCCTCTGATTGCAGTAAAACCTTCAGTCGTCTTCACAATTAAAATACAGAAATGCTTAATCCCCAAACAAGATTTTTTTAAAAACAAAACTGCTTGACTTGCATATTAAAATGGTTTCATTAGACTTTTCCTCAAGCTGTTAGAGGTTTTACAGTCTGACCTGCCTCCATCTGAATATGAACCAACAAGAACGGCACTTAGGATAAGTAAACAGTTCATTCACCTTTAAATCACTTAGTGGGATAGCACCGCAAGAATTATTAACTCACTGAATGTTAGTTCACAAAGTTTGGTACCTGGGGCAATGATTGCCATGCACCGAATGGAAAATAGTTATCAGGACCAAACTAGAATTAGAAATTGGTCAAATATGTTTAGATTATTGAAATATTTCAAGTGGGTGGCAATCATCTAAGAGCCATTTGCTAATTTTTATTCTTCTGAGGCAGAGCTGTTTGTACCAAAAATCCCTTACAGATGCCTTCAAAACTTAAAAAAATACACATGCAGTTAATCAGAAGACAAAAGTGAAAGACTTGAATCTGTCAACATAAACCCAATGCAGACTGAAGAAATACCAATTAAAAAGACAAAACATAATTTATCAAGAACATTATTAACACTAATAAAGACATATTAACACTACTTTTTAAGGTAGTGTTAATATGTATTGTAGGTAGAGCAAATATCTTTGCTTAGGACAACAAATGCACATGGCAGCAGTCATCTGAGGCAGGCTCCATCTAAATGTGGTTTGTCGTCATGTTGGGTATGTGCTGCAGCAACCGCCACACCCTCAGCAACAGCTGACACATCCACTAGCAAACCGTGCTTCCTCTCAGGGTCACGGTTAATTCACAATTTACAAAGGATTAGATGTCTAATTAGGTTTTAGGGTTGCTTTTTTTTTCATTAATGAATCAAATTCTCTCAAGAAGCGTTTTCTGTTTACTCAGGTCAACTTATTTCATCTTAAAATAAGTTTGATTACCGAAGTATTTAAAGAGGCAGTATTATATACTTTCCAGCCACATAGCGGCATTTTCAAGTAACTATGTTACCTTCAGTTGATGTAAAAATGCTGTATATATGGCTTTAAATTAAACTGAGTTTGTAATGTAATGTCTTGAAATTAACAAAAAAATTTAACAAAATTTAACAACATTTTTTACTAGTGTTGCATTGAGAAGTAGCTCATATAATGAGCTCAGCGGATGTACAGTTCCACCCGGTGTTTGCTAATTGCTGCTGGCTAGTCTGAAGTAGCTGGATGGCTGTTCTGTAAGGCAGAATAGGAGTCTAAAACGTAGTTGCTGAGGTAGTTTTTCTGGATTCCAAGTTCTAATCCCTGTTCTGGGTTGCTAAATAAGTGTAAGTAAGTAAGTACCCTCTTGACTTCTCTAAGGAGGAGCTGGGTCTCAAAAGCGGGGCTAGGTCCACACAGGCGTTTGTCACAGCTGAATATTTGCCATGGAGATTAAAGAATTTCTCAAACATGCATGAAAAAAATCGGATGTTTTTGATGAGGGAATAACAGTATAACATTACGTAAAGCTCATAAAAGTTTATTTTGCATAATACTGGCCCTATATGTGTAACAAAAAAACAAAAAAGAAGAAATCTGTAGAAGGGAAATGACTTTTTTGTGAAAAATAGAATCCAAAATGATTAATAATCAACACGGAACTATTTCATGAACTTGTCTCGTGTGATTCATTGAATGAGTGTCAGATAATATAACATTAAATAAAAATAACCCAAGCCTAGACCCACAGAGTGACCAAAGTAACCACTGAGGTTAATGGATCCAACTTCCTGGATCCTGAAGACTGCCAGTCATGCTCTGGAGGTCAAAGCTTCAGAGGGGGAATGTGTGGCTCAAGTGACGGAGGTTTTTCTCCATTTCATACTTCCTGCCCCAGGCCTTATCCTCCCGCAGCAGCCCTGCCGCTTCCCCTGCAGCCGTCCTTTCTGACAGGAAGCAGGAAGCATCCAGGCTCATCACTGTCCTGTCCCGGATCAGCGGAGCTCTGTCCACCGACACCAGCTGCACTCTGCTGACAACCGAGGAACAAAAACATCACACTCTTGACTCCCGCCTCTCCACCCCGACATTCGTCATCGCTTTGGTGGACCGCCTCGCGTGTCAGTCCAACATTCTTCACCCCGGAGGCCGCAGGAAGTCGCCCTGACCGAGCGGTCAGCTCTGCTGTTTGTCAGCAGCTCTCTGGAACCCAGATGTACCAACGTGGCAGATTTAACTCTCACAAATCAGTAGAATGGACTCAAAGATCTCCGAATTACATAAATGCAAACAACTTCCTAGAAGGAAAAAACAGGAAGGGGTACAATCATCAAAGGACTTCCACAGAAAAGGAAATGAGTGCAGGGGCATTTTTATAGCAGAGGTCAAAGGGAACACTTTTAAAAAATGCTTTCTTTTAATTTCCTTTCTGATTGAGATCCTCTAAATAACAAAAACAAACTGGTTTGTTTCCATGTTCCCAGCAGTAAACCTAAGTCTTATTATTACATCTTACAATGATGGGAAAACACTGTATGAGGACAGAGTTTGTTTGTTTGCCAAGTCACTTTGACTGTCTGTCGATGGTGTCTATGTGGCATGACTCAAGCAGGAAGGGTGGGGAGCCGTTTTCATTGGCAGGAAACAAATGCACATCCCTTTTCTCTGAGCCGGACTGATCTGCATGTGAAGGTTGGAGGAAAAAGTGAGAGGAGACGTAATATTTCCAAAAAAGAAGCCGAGATCTGATGGTGTATTCCTCACACAGAGGGAATGAAGTATCGACTGCTGGTGGTTGAGGGTTTGGTGAGGAGCGGTATCCACCGGACCACATGACTGATGTAATGTCTCAGACAAGCAGGATAAAGCTGGGCTCGATCTTTTTCCACAACATCTAAAAAACCTCCTGTCAATCTGCAACAACAGCCAATAGATCAAATCTATCGCTCTGAATGAAAGGCAACAAATTACCTCTCATAAAATCTTCAACAGCTGAATCCATCATCAGGGTTTATGTGCTTTCTTCATGCCAAACGTTCAGACATTTCCACACTTAATAGTCCAGAGAATAAAATACAGACGATTACATTTCCACAGAGGTAATCATTTAAACGGGACTTATTATGAAAAATTCACATTTTGCACATTTCCGTACTTCAGTTTTTGGGTCTCAAATGTTTCTAAAAGCAACAACAAAAAAACACCCAGCTACTTTTTGGCAATAAAACATTAATGTTTTTTGATGTCAGGAAAATGAGACATTTCAAAAACCTCCTGACTGTTACGTCACATTCAACAGGCACTGTGCGGTTACCTAGCAACCCCTGCCGAACCCTGCTTGGTCACCAAGCAACCCAAAATGAGCTCCAGCACGTTTAGTGTGATGTACAATGGCTGCTGGAAAAGACAAGTGTTTTGTTGTTGCCTTATCCTCCAGAAACTACTTGCTGCACTCTTGTTGGTTATGCAGGAAGCTCTACTAATGCTTTTCAAAGATGTACAGATATCTAATTGCACATCTGTTTTCAGCCATTTTCACGAGTTTGCGAGTGTAAACTTTGAGTTGGGGGTGGCATGTCCAGCAGCAGCTTATCTGGATTTAAAGTGACAGGACGCCTAAAACAGCTTATTCTGAAAGGAGCTCAAAATAGGCAGAACCGACTAAATTAAAATCTTATTACGTAACAATAATGATTTTGTGCAAAAAAAAAATGCAACAAACATGTTTTGCATAGCCCACAGATCTAACCTAACCTGTTCAAGGAATAAGTAACAAGTCACCTTTAAGTACAAAATTTGCAACTACCTCATTTATATAGTGTTGATTCATATCAAATGTAAATTTAAAACATATTACAAAAACAAACATAAATTTAAATTACATATGTTCTACTTCAAAGCTTGTTTGTTAGCAAAACACAGTCAGGTTCAGTTTATCATATCGATTGATGACAAAATAGTTTCGGATGGATGTTTTTTGGTCATAGGACATTAAATAAAGTCCAAACAAATATTTTCCATATTTTTTCCCAGTCTTACTCAAACCTTAAATGCTTGAATCAGGTTCCATACTTTTCCAATCTTTTATCATATTACAAAACAAATGAAAGTAAGAATCTTATTACTTATATAATTTTGAACTACATATTATTCATAATGCAATGTTTGCATTATAGGGAGAGAAAAGTCAACATTGTGTTGCTTTCCTGTGGTCAAAGCTCCATTTTCATGTGGTGAACACACACATTTACTAACATGTCAGACAAGGAAGCCCAAACCACAACCACATTTCTGAATTTTCTCTTCCTAGTTGGTTTGCTAATCAACTACAGCAATCTTTTATCAACAAATAAGCTGATTCTGTTTTTAATTAACAATAATTTGGCAACAGTGATATTTTGTATGGTATGTGCACCACAACGTCTTGGGAAGATTTGATCACTGCTTTATTCAAGTTATCAAGAACCAATACTGCACACATTATCTTTAACGCCATCCCCAATGCAAAACATGGTGATTAGTGCAGCTAAATGCAGGGAAATCACTGAGGAAAACCAGTTAGAGGCTCCAAAACCATTCACACTGGAGTGGACAATGACCCAAAACTTACGGCCAGAGCTACAATGGGTCAAAGTCTTTTCCACCTTTAATGGACCAGAGTTTCATCATGGTAAAAATGAGCCCTTCAGTGATGATAACGTTTCTACAGTATGGATGCTACAAACAATTCAACATCTACAGACCTGGAACAACGAGGAAATGCATACAAAACCCAACTGCTTGGAAGACACACAAGAATGCAGTCATGTACAGAAAGTGAAAATTTTAAAATGTTTCCATGTTTGACAAAGATTTGCATGGCTTTGTTTATAAGATATAGCTCACTTGCAAAAAGTACAACGTGAAGATAAACCACACTAAACAAAAAAAAATAATAGCTGATTTTGGTCCGGACCAAAAGACTTTCCTGGTGTCTAAGTGAAAAACTCTAGCAGGACTTGAAACTTCATAATCACAATCCCATCCAATCTGACTGAGTTTGGGCTATTTTGTAACAAAGAACGGAAAAATGTTTTAATTTCTAAATGTGCAAAGCTAGTACAGACAAACCCCAGAGGACTAGAAGTGGTAACTGCACTGAAAAGTAGTTCAAAATAGGACTGAGGAAGAGGATATGAACACAAATGCACAGCAACCTCTTCAGAAATTAAAACAATGCATCATTTGTCCTTTCTTTTTGCAACAATGCACAATTTGTTCATCCATCTACATAAAATCCTGATGAACACCATTAAAGTTTGTGGCTGTAATGTCACAAAATGTGGAAATTTTGTAAAGTACTGCATTTCATATGCAGTACTTTATTCCCTCATATTCCCTCAGATAGAGGGAAATATCACACAGCGGTATCTCCATTATCTACTTCTGCTATCGATCCTGCTGTTTGCATCCTGCTTCGCTCTCTCACACCAAGCTGAGGTGCTCAGCCGTGAGTTTTCCTCTGCACTGTGGATAACTTCCTGAGCTGCAAAGATGCTGCACGTCTCGAGAGACGCTGCGCAGGACCTATCACGCATGCGTGTGGTCAGTCAGTGGAAAGCCAAGCTGTGCATGCAGCAGTGCTAGACTCCCCTCTGCTACATGAGCTCCCAGCTCCTTTAGACCGATGTGCATGTTTTCACACCCACACACTGCTGCGTTTTATACACCTAGCATCACAGAAGCAGGAAATCTCTGTTTGTACTGTGAGGAAATAATTTCTAATGAGACGTTAAATTATTGCCTGACCTTATCAGCCGGCATTAGAAATGACAAAAAAAAAAAAAAAAAAAAAAAGCTGGTGACTCTAAGAAATATCCACACAGATCCTCTTTTAACAACATTTACAATTACAACAGCTCCAGAAACTAATACAGTAACATGCCCACTCATGTCATATACATAAATATACCAATAAAAAAAATAAAACACACACACACACACCCACACACACACACACAGTAACAAAGCCATTAACATAAAGACCAGTCCTCTTTCCACATGTTGAATTGGAAATCATTTTGGACTAACCGAGTGTTAAAGTCAGCTTTATCAAGCTTGTTCTTAGTAAAAAAAAAAAAAAAACATTTAAAAAAAAAAGCTGATATGATCAAGGGCAAATTGTGAAATTCTGCATATTTCTTTCTTCCATGAGACTGCTATGCAGTGATTAGCTTCCAAAAAGCAAATATTACGTAGGAATCCTAAATTGTTAAAGATAGCAAAATCTTCAGGAGAACCTACTTAGTTAATCTGTTATTAAATGAAATAACTCAAGAATGTTGGGCATAATATTTCAAAAATGTGCTTCTATCCTCCAAATAAATGGACTACAAAACAGTTTACATTAATTAAATTTCTCTGCTTTTTTTCCCCTGTTCACTCAGGCTTTTGACAATCGGCCCAAGCTAAATTAAAATCCTGTCAACACTGATACGAATTTATGTTGGATGAGCTGTTGAAATCATATCATAGACCGGAATTAGACATGGGGCCGGCCAACTGGGGCATTCTTCATACCAACTCCCACATTGTTGTTAAACAATCAGATCTATCAGTTTGGAAAGGTTTCAAAGGCATTTATTAAGCAACAGGGTTAGCCAAAAAGTGTATTTTTCATCTTCAGACCATAGGCAAAAAAAATCACCAAAATAAAATAGCAGATACAGTATACATACAAACAATAACAAGGTTTCCCCCAGAAAACATGATAAGCCCAGTCATTCATCAAGTGGTTGAATGTGTTTTTGAGTTAAAATTTCTTTTTTTAAGTTGACAGGAAATTTGAAAATATCACTTGATAATCATGTGTTATTGAAATATTGGAAGATTAATACCTGAACACCAACTATGAAATCCTAAAAAATGCAAACATTTTAAAAAGACTTTTTAAAATGACAAATGCTTAGCCTGGTAGGGGCACAAGAAAAGCCTGGTGGCCCGCCAGGCTTATAATACACTGGGGGAAACCCTGAATAATGATACACAAAATATAAAATGCACAAAAAAGCATCTACCAGAGATATAATCCGAAGCTACCTAATACAACCAGAGGGAAAAAATGCTAAAGTACCAACATGTAGTTGGCTAAACCCAATAGTGGTGACAGTAATGTGATGGTTTGGAGCTACTTCTCCGCTTCAGGACTGGGATAATTTGCCATAACTGGTGGAAATGTGAATTCTGCTGTCAACCAGAAGACCCTGACTGGAATGTCCCAGTTTGTGACCTTAAGGTCAATCACTGTTGGTTTGTGCAGCGGAGCAATGATCCACAGCACAGCAGAGTCACATAGGGCCTGAATAAAATCACCGGGTGGAAACGGTCTTGTGTAATTATTGAGATTATCTTTGTCTGATATTGAAATTTATTTGATTACCCAAAATGAGCTGTGGAAAACAGAAGAAAATAAATTTCACAGCCATGTCTGAATAAGTCAGTGAATGAATTTTATGTATGTTTACCAACTTTTTTTTCCTCAGGAAAATAAAGCAGAGTGATAATGAAGTAGCTTCTAAATTATTTAAATAAAAACAGCTATTAAAATTGAAAATATTCCCTAAAAACAAGGAGGAAAAATAATTTTTTAATCAAATCTAATGTTTCCTTTTAAATTTATATTTTAGTACGTCCAGGCTATTTAATTTTTATGAACTACAGCAGTTAATTTTGGTTTTACGCTGCAAGAAAATAAAGTTTTCAGTTTTGCAATAAAGATCTGATTTCCATAAATCTCACAAATGTGAGCGCTGCAAAAACAAACCAAAGGATGATAGTGCTGGGTAATAAAAAAAACCCGCTGCAGGTTTCATATGACTTTTAGGCAAGGAAGAAGAGAAAACTGAAAAGTGCTTTCGTGCTGTAACATGTATGGCAACCCACCAAATAAATTACTAAAAATAAATGTTTTAAAGGAATTAAATTAGTCTTTCACTGAAGCAGAAGAATCTCTTAGAAAAAGACAGTATCAGGTCTTTTACTGACTAACAAACCTGACGATTCTTTAAAAAACACACAAATTGTATGTAACCTTTCAATTAGTAATTTCTGATTTTATGTTTCCATGGTGACACAAACGCCCATTTCTTCTAGCCATTCTTCAAATGGGAAAGACACAAGAATTTGCTTTTTAATTGAAACACAATGAACTGTGCTGGAATTTAAATAACATGTTGCGAATAAAAATGTATTTACTTAAAAGCATTTTACACATTTTCACCAGGGTTGCCAATAAGAGTGGAGAGTTAAGTATAAAACAAACAGTTAAACCAACCAATTAAAGATATTCTGCAGCACATCCCAGTATGGAAATGTCTACTAAAAGGATAAAATTTTATTTCCATTTGGGGGGAAAGTTTTTGAACGGAACTAAACTGAATGCACAAATATACTGTGCATTCAAATAAAAAAAATACTGTTCTGATTCTGACAAACTAATTAATATCTGCAAACCTCAAAAACAGAGTAAGGTTTGGAATGTTTCTTTTACTTATTAAACTATTTTTGTCACTATTTGCTACAAAGGAAAACCAATAACATGGTGTGCTAGAGTAACCTACCTATTAATGGGTTAATGGGTAACATTAGATTACCTTAACAAAGAACTGACTGTATTTGTGGGGCTTTGAGTGGACAAAGTAACAGATATATTGCAAAAAGACTGAATCTCTTAGTATGTTTATTGTCTCTTTTATAGTTATCGCTATTAGTACTGCGAAATATTAAGTAACATTGTGTGTCGCCAATCCCTATTTTATATTAAACTATTCAAATGTTAATACTTAATTTGTAACACAACAGGGAGGAAAGATTGGAATGTGTAACAGCCAAAACAATCTAGTCATTTTGCTGATCAATCAAAATATCTCAGAGAATCCATCTTATTTTGCTGATCGCCTATTTATAAAGCCTTTCAGCTTTTCAGGAATCATAAATCTTTAACCCCTGAAGTCAAAAAATGTAATGCCTTGATCAACCACCGCTAATAGATGCAACATTTTTCAAGCCTTTAAATAACTTTTCCAATGCAACAAGCAGCACAGACATGAGTCGCTGGTCAGAGTTAGGGATTCTGCAAAGCACTTAGCAGCATTCCTTGAAGTTTTCCTGCAGCTGAGTCTCACATTTCACACTTTGTGTGACTCAAGACATTTTAAGACCACAGGTGTATCTACTCCCACAGACCATTTGGACGCTTCGGCAACTGGACAAACAATCGCAGCAATGCCCAACACAAACTCCAGCTACTATTCAAAGGGCACTTCCATTCTGACCTCCCAACATGCCGGGATTGTAGCTTTACAGCTGCTGTGAAAATGTCAGCCATGCAGTTCTTTGAACAAGCAGTAAAAGACTTCAATAATATACTTAAACTTGGAGGTTTAAAACTCTTAACTAGGTAGAGATGGACTATTAGACATCCTAGGACAACACTATCTCCTAATACGCCATTGAATGCTAATTATAGCTAGCTCCTCTGACAGGTGTATTGACAGTTGCTCAAAAAAACAGCAAAGCTAAAATTACCATGTTGTTGCACTAAGTTTGAATTAGACTAAATACTATTTTCTTCTGTTTCACTTACAGAAACAGAAGGAAATAGCCAAACATTCCCAATGTTGGAATGTTTGGTGTAAAACCGGAAGTCACAACCTGTTGATACCGTTTATGTTGAATTTTTGTAAATCGTAATTTTTATCAATTTAGTTTTCTTTGGGCAGTTAGAATATACTAAAGTTAATTTAGAACCAAAATCTGCAATTAATTTTTATATTTGGAATTGTTTTGATTCCTTTGGTAACTTTCAGACCCTCACATTAATTTAAGTGATTAAGAACACACCGGGTGTGTTTGGCAAATGTCCAGTGCAATGACAGGAAGTTTTTGTAAAATTATTTTTTTGACCACTTTTTCCAACTTGAAACATCAAATTAAGCCAACTTTCATTTTCAACTAGGTTGAAAATGAAAAAAATGAAAAAAAATTTCAGTAAAAAATTACTGAAAAAATTATTTTCAGTAATTTTTGCAAAAAATAAAGTATATTTTTCAAACAATCAAGTCGGAAGTGCATGCAAGATAGATAGGTAGATACTTTTGGTTTTGGATTTAAAAGGCCACGGCAACTTTTTTTTTTAATGTTGGAGTGACTGTCTGCTTTGTAATAAACGCATTTGTCTTTATATTTTCAAATGAGTTAGAGTACTATTTCAGACTATTTCAAAAATTTATTTGAAAATGTTTTTGCACTTTACATACTAACCGTATCTGTTTTAGGAAGGTTATGTGCAGCAGTTTCAACTTTTTGTAAGCCAGTGTTGTGGCATAAACAAAGCTTAAACAAACTAAGAATTTTGACCACAACCTTTTGAAAAAGTTGCCACAAAATTAATAACGTTAGGCTGCAACAATCTAAAAAAAAATATATAATAACGTTATATTTAACGTTAGTTAAATATAACTAAATAAATATAAATAGGGACTGGTTATCATCGGAAAAGTTTTGTTCATATTTAGTCAGGTCATGTGTGTCTAATATTAAAAATGGTTTAATAGTTTGACACAATTAGTAAAAAAAAATAATAAAAGACATCTGTAAAGATGGAAATACTTTCTCAGCACATGCAGTGACAGTTTCTTGAAGTCCCTTTACAGAAAAAACAATGTACAAATATCTGCTCACCCCTTTAAATTAAAGGGCCAAGTAAGTATCAAATTCTCTGGGTAAACACAGGGAGATAAGATTCAGCCAAGTTGTAACACAAAAATATCAACAAATTACATCTGCTGCAGCAACTGGAAATATTTTGATTCTAGTTGCTGCAGAAACTAAATATTTCTGCAGCAAATATTAAACATCAAAAATTTTGATATTTTTTATGTATAAAAAACATTGTAGCCCCATAATTTCCACAACAGCATAAAAACAAAAACACACACAAGCCTTGCTGTTCATGTCCCAAATGTACCTTCCTGCCATCACCGACAAGCTAAAATCTGATGCACACACACAGGAGAATATAAATATATATACACAGACATAAATTAAAACAGTTTGCTTCCTTAAATAGACTAAAACTCAGACCATATTTTAGGGGGGAAAGGTTTTAATTCAGCAGCGATAACCCCAACACCCTGAGGTCTGCAGACAGATGTGAACACTGACACCTAAATCTGAGGGAAGAGCGAAGGATCAGAACGCCAGAGGAAGGTCTGGTCCACATCTAATCCACTGCCAGCTAATAGCCCTTGATGATATACGCAGTGCAGCTGTGGGAGGAAGGTAGGCCAGCAGCTGTGGCCCGCAGATCTATTATCAGATTTCAGCAAACAAGCAATACAACACAGCCTTACCTCCTGCTGCGTCAGACTGAAAACAAATTCATAAAAAGAGCCAGAAGGGAAATTTAAAGAAGTGATGCTCAAACTGAATGCGTTTCCCCCAGTGTATAATAAGCCTGGCGGGCCACCAGGCTTTACTTGAGTCCCCACCAGGCTAACATTGTTTATTTTTCTTAAAAGATTTTGATGTTTACCTTTTTTAAACGTGTTTAGGGATTATTAATAATGTCTTCTAATAACACACAATTACCTAGTGATATTTTCAAATTTCCTGTCAACTTTAAACATTTTTTTACTCAAAAACATCACTGTCCTACCGCCTCTACCACCGGGCTTCTGAGGGAGACCCTGTTATTCTGTGAGGTTTACTTTATTATTGGGATGATCACATGTTACATCTAAATACGTAAACAGTTTTCCTGAAACAGTAAGTTGTTTTTCCACCTTTAGCGCATTGAGCAGGACGTACACAAGCATGATTGACAGCGCTAAGACCCTCCTCCTAGATCTGATTGGTTGTTTTGGATTGGGAGCGATGGATTACTTCACATAGCAATAATACCTTGGAGAGGAGGTGGAAAAGATTGATCTTTTCACAGATTATCCGTCTCGTATTATACTGTCAATTTGTTATTTTCAAACCATTTCTGTGTAGTTTTAGCTTTCGGTTGTTGTCACATTCCCAGTAAACATCTACATTTGTAGCTCTCCTGGTCTTCTTAAAATGTTTTAGCAGCACAAAAAATCTTAATTAAAATTTTGTTGAGTTGGGAGTTGATTAAAAATATTTTGGAACACAAAACTTTTACCATTAAATGTAAAATTAACACTGTGATAGGTGAAGGATGCCAGGCTCATCTTTGCTAGACGAATGCGTCTAAATCTGTGCTACTGCGGCTTGACTTCTGAAATTAAGATACATTTTTAATATATATCCATATATTTTAAACAGAATACATGCAAATAAAAAGCATGTACATATTAAAATAAAATCTATACACATCTTTATGCAGAAATTTAAACTTAACTTGTAATAAACTGCAAGTAGAACCGCAAGTAGGAGGTTAATCTGTGAGCAAGAAATGTCTTCCTACATGCAGCAAGCTGACCCGTTAGTATCTCTGCAAAGAGACATGAGCGTCCCTCTTTTCTGTGTGAGACCCACTGAGTTTGGAGACATCAGGGACAGACGATGAATAAAAAGCCACAACTTCATTAATAATTGACTGTGACACAGCTGCACTCCTCAGCTGCAATGTTGCAGAGGGAAGACTTAAATAGCGCACACTCAAATTTGTTATGTAAAGCCGCACATGATAAAAACTCGTCCAGTCCTGAATAATTCACTGTTTTCTGTCCTCTTGGAGAGGGGAGTTGGTGGTAGTTAAGTGGTTAAACAAACGCAAATATATATTAAAAAAAAACTGGCCTTAGAAGAATTAGTTTAACCAAAGTGATGATCAAAATCAACATAAAAAAGATTTACAGTCCTCAATATTTAATAATCAGACTTGATTATGAAGAACAGCGAATGCGGCGGGGAGTGAAAACAAAAGAAAGCAGCCGTTTTTAGTTATCTGTGCCGCCATTGTTGCAGCCGACTCCCCGCCGGCGGACTGGATGTCACATGTGGCGGCGCTGAAGCCTCACATGATGGCGTGTCATCGGGAACACGGCCTCAGGTGCTGCTGGGTTCCAGACAGGCGACCCGAAGCTTCTACAATAAATACTCAATGTTTTCCCGTTGAACTGAAGGACAGATGCCGATTTCCTTCCAGGCGCCCTTACAGATGTTTTACTGTAAACAAGCGAAGCCTTGTTGTTTAGCTAGAGTCTATTTTACCCAACCCATGTGTGAATCCAGAGAGCGTTTTAATGTGGAAGGCATTTCCTAATCCCTCATGAGTAAGTGCATTAAAGTGTGGGGAGGCGATGCCTCTCCTTTTATGAACAGAAACAATAACAGTGTTATAGCAATGACGTATTTTCATCACATTATGCTAGAAAATGTAGCCTTTTCTCTCTGTTTTGTTTGTTCTGGTTCACAAATCCTTGAATGAAAGTCTAACACGAGAAACTAAACTGGAGGAATGTAAAGCTGATTTTCCTTTTAGCAACAAATCACATTCTTAAAGCTTCCATACAAATTAATGGTAATCTAACATTAGTTATACTAGTCAGAATGTTATAAGAGATTTCTTAAATAGGTATTTTATTTACTCAAAGCATAATCATAATTTGCTAATACTAAGATATCTGGAACGTAAGAAAGGTTAAATTGATTTTATGCTAAAATGGCCTGCCATACTGCAAAGTTGGAATCCTCCTGTTCCTCATGCTGAAATAACCCTCCATTTTTTTCTTCTTCTATCAAAGTCAGTGTCACTGCGGAGAGTGTGCGGTCTGAAAAGACCGTTACATAAAAGTAAGAATATCTGAAAGGTCCTGCCCTTCATGTCAAGTCCAGCCATGCTTGAATAGAGCGACTGTGAAAAAAGTCAACATTTTTCCTGGTCCGGTCCAAGTGACGAAGGGCAGGGAGGAACGCTCAAAGGATCGCCAACGCATTGAGGGTTTCCCCCTTTGCATCGCCGCTGTGGCTCTCTGTGGTTTGGAGAAAAGCAAGCCCAGTGACGCAAAGTGCCATCTGTGGTGTACAGGGACACACACTACATGACCCCTTAGGGGGAATTACAAGTCCAAGCTGTTGATATTCCCTCACATCAGAGGAAAAGAAGAAAAAAAATGGACAAAAACAGGAAAGCCTCAGAGTGACATGTCCTTATCCTGTTAAATAAATCAGCACGATCTGATAAGATAAGATACTTTTCTACCCCTGATTCCTATTTAAAGAGCAGAAGGAAATTTTAGACAACACCAGTGGATTGTTTTAGGGTGTTTTCACACCTGATAGTCCAGTAGACATTTGTTACATTTTCAGCTGGTGCTGTTCACTTTCCCACTGCACTGTATCAAACAAACTTTGAAAAACCAGTTCACCCCCCTCACCTGTGGTGGCGCTGCACCAAGAACAACTAAAGTAAACGACACAAAAACATCTGAAGAAGACATTTGCACAACTTCCTTCTTCACAAAACGTAAACAAAAATGTAGTAGCACAAGACTTTAGCGGTTATAGGATTTGTCTTTTGTAATAAACCTTGTTTATTTTGTAAACAAATATTTTTCAGAAACAGCTGGGCATAGGAAGTATTTTAATCATATTTATCAAATTAAAATCATACTTTCCCAGTAGTTACCCTGCACCAAAACTTGTAATTAGAGTTTTTTAAAATTGAAGTAAAGGTTAAAACGTAGTATCATTTATCTTTTTTTTTAAAGAAATATCTTATGATAATAATTTGATTTATTGTCAGGATGTTATTTTTACTACTATATCCACTGTTTGTTCAATGAAAGCATCAATAAATATCAATAAATTTGAAAATATGATTAAATGCAGTAAGTGTTTGCAGTTTAATGATAAAAATCCCACTTTTTTATGTGACTGGTGGTGCAACAGAAGCATGATACCAATGGGAATGTTTTTCTAGAGCAGTGTTTGTATTTGTGGGAATATAACTTCGACTAGTCAACTATTTGCTGAGTTTTCTTCAGATTTAAAGGGAAAAGCAACACAAAAAACCTGCTAATAAAAACAGAAATTATCTCCAGAATCTGACAAACAAAACATTCATCTCTAAATCCACCGACAGAATAATCCGAGCTACACATACACCCCCCCCCCTCTCTGCCATGTGCTCTGTGGGAACAACACAACAATGATTTGCTTTGCACCAAAGATGACAGCAAAAATAAAAGCCAGACACATCCACCAACTTCCGGTCTGCCACCCACACAGTAAACACACACATATAATACCCCCAGTGACACTCCCATACACACACACACACCCCCACACACACCCCCACCCTCACACATACATCTCAACTCCTTTGTCTAAGGCAGACAAAGCAAGAGTGGCTATTTTTTAAACTTTATCTCTCCATCTGGCGGCTCCATGTTTTCCTCACTTCTGATCTGATCTGAGTGTAAACACCGGAGATGATGTTTCTAAAGGCAAAACATTAATGTTTTCATGTCATTAATGCAAACTGATCAATAATTTATCCTCAGAGCTGAGTTGAGACGACATGATGCAGCAGCAGTTTGTTTTGTTTTTTCCTCCTGATGACTCAGTGGAAGCACAGGGAGAATGACAACTCTCCTGCTGGGTCAAATCTCCCCCTCAGGTTTCAGTATTAAATATTCACACCGT
This sequence comes from Brachyrhaphis terrabensis, assembly GCA_903067065.1. Lineage (NCBI taxonomy): Eukaryota > Metazoa > Chordata > Actinopteri > Cyprinodontiformes > Poeciliidae > Brachyrhaphis > Brachyrhaphis terrabensis. The sequence goes on from CAEGAG010223692.1 coordinate 39,152, forward strand.
ACCGTTGCATAATTTACCTTGTCAACATACCAAGGAAATGACTTGGAGAGGAAAGGAAGAAAGGCGAGGTAAACATCATGGATTTCAATAAACGCAACGTTTATTTCAGGTGTATTTCCCCCCCCCCCCCCGTCCTGAATTTCCAGGCACATCTTTGTTTTAAACTCCCAGGAGGATGCTGCGCTCTGTTTTCCCTCTTCATAATAGTCTTCTCCGTCATGTGATCCCTGCAGAAATTCCAGAGCGGCTACTGAAGCGCCGCGCACATGGCCGCCCTGTCCGACAGATGTTTTTCGTTTGCGCTGCAGCAGCAGCAGCCTCCCCGGATCAGAGGCACGGAGCCAGGGAGGTGATTCATGATGCGAGCCTTCTCCTTGTTAAAAGTCAGCAGACTCGGAGTGTGGCTCCATGTTGAGGATAAACACAGCCCTGACTCTGCGTTCTGGGGAGACTTTCTAAAAATATGATAAAACAAACTGGAATCAGGAGTTTAGACGCCGACTCCCAACCTTTTCCACGTCTCTACATGCTACAAACTTATAAGTGGGGATTTTAGGTGACAGACCAACACAAATGAGCAGAGCAGATTTGTTTTTACAAATTAAACTCTAAAAAGTGCGGCATGCTTTTATTCCAGCCTCCAGAATCACCTGGCTCAGTCTTATACAGATATTTACATTCTTCTTTGCAAAGTCTCTTAAGCTCAGTTAAATTGAATGGAGAGCAACTAACAATTACCGTATTTTCCGGACTATAAGTCGCAGTTTTTTTTTCATAGTTTGGCCGGGGGTGCGACTTATACTCCGGAGCGACTTATGTGTGGAAATTTACACATCATTATATC
>CAEGAG010223791.1:0-10729 GCA_903067065.1 Brachyrhaphis terrabensis
GTGTGTGTGCATGGTTGTTTGTCCTGTTTGTGTCTGTGTTGCCCTGCGACAGACTGGCGACCTGTCCAGGGTGACCCCGCCTCTCGCCCGGAATGCAGCTGGAGATAGGCACCAGCAACTCCCGACCCCATTAGGGACAAGGGTGAACAGAAAATGGATGGATGGATAGATATAGAGAATGGATTTGTGTTTTTCTTCAAGACAAAATGCCCTTTCTGGTCATGTGAAGATCCTAAAACCAGCCTGCCCACCTATATCTAGGACCAAACACACACTGAGTGGTGCATAAACCATTAGACTGCAGCAAGCAATATCAAACCAAAGGCTGATTAATAAAGATAGCACAAACAGCCTTGAAAGGTGTGCCCCTCCTCCTGAGAGCCTTTCACTCAAACAACCTTGTAGTAATAATGACCCAACCTTCTGGTCCTAATCCCCTTGTGCTGAGCAGAAAACACCTTCTGGCCTAGGGCTGCTTGACAAGCTGCTCTCCCTGCGCGGGGAGGGAGGCGATAAGCTTAGTGGACCTGTGCAAAAGGTCACAACACATCCATTCCTGAAGACAGGAGGGAGTTTCAGAGACACCTACATGTTGTCATGGACAGTCTTTAGATCTTAATGTGCTAAATCAATAAAATGGAACATGGATCTTCAAAAGGAGCATTAGAAAAGGTGTTGCCCACGTCTGCCAGAGCAGATGATCCACGCTTAGGTGTTTCCCTCCTCACAGCTGATTTTGCTGCGTAAAGACAACATTGCGCCTTTTCTCCATCCCCCCCCCCCCCTCCCTTCCTTCAAGTCGCAGCCCTCACCCCATCCATCGGAATCACGTTCACCTATTGACAGGTTCGGTGACAGACAGAATCTTTAAGCACAACATAATCCTCTCAATATGATTTTCGCAACGATTCAGAGTTGATACCCTGCTTTAAGAACGGGGATGTGTCGGTGAGGCTGACTGCGCTCCTGCGATTGTCTATTTTTAATGTCTTTCCGTGGGCAGGTTGGAGCTACTGGGGCAATGCGCCTACACGCTGCCTATGCAGTAGCATATACCATTGGACATTACGCATAGCAACACTGGTGTTGTTTTGAACACGGGGTTTACTTTTGCACCTCACAATTAGAAATCAATTATCCACAAGCAGGCTGCGTAAGTGCACGCATAATATAATTACATCCTATTTGCCTGGATTTCATTAAAATCCTAACGGGGCCATAAAGAGGGGGGTCTCTTTTCAATTTCACTTGGCCCGGTGACAATAGCGCACTGAGAGGCTTTGCTTACCTTCCCACCGTTTGGTTGGCGAGCTGTCGCATTCGATTGAACTGCTTCTTCATCTTGTATTTTCTGCGTTAACACCTATGTGAGGAAATATTCCGCATTATTTCTCTCAGCGCGTCGGTCCGTCCTCCAAAGAGGCGCAGCACAAAATCCTCTCTTTCATATCTTCCGTCCGTCATTGCAAACAGCCGAGCGCGAAATCGGACGCCACGGTTACATCTTTTTTGATGATATATTTATATATACCCCCCCACCACATCAATATTTGCCCTGCTGCCTGCGCAGGGATGCTGGAGCAATTCACGGTGGGCACACACACATAGGCTGAGGGCGACAGCAGTGACAAGAAGCGGCTGCGCAGCAATGCCTTATGGGAAATGTAGTAGAAAGTCCCTCCAAATGAGCTGCTCTACCAATCGCTCGGTTTATAGAAAAGTTCAGTTTTTAAAACATTTGCATGATTATATATTTATTAGTTACCTTTGAAATCTATACAAGTTCGCAAATGCTAAACCACCGCATAGACATATAATGAATTTGATAGATTTGTTGTGGTTTTACCATTTAAATCAATGTGGGAAGTTGTTTCATTATCTCACATTTTTATAAAATCAGGGTTGTTTTACCAAAAAGCAAAACAAAACAAAAACCTCTTTTTATTTTGACCGAACCTGGATAGCAGCCCCATCTAGTGGCATTTACTTGCTAATGCAGATGCTCAGAATAAAACTTTTTTCAGCTCATCGGTTGTGAATTGTACTGAAGACAGTATGTTTTAAAATGTTGTTAGAGCGATGTCGTTCTAACAATGAGACGTTGTGTGTCAACAAAATTTATCAAGGAAAATAAATATTAAGGGAAAAAAAAAACAAACAATAAAATGTTGACCCAATGTTAACTTTACAGCTTTTAAAAATTCTTTATTTTATTTTATTTTATTTTTTGGAGCTTTTATGTGCGCTGCTTTTCTGCAAACTCTCCAGAAGAGGGCAGTCGTCTTTTTTTAAAAACCACAAAACTCAGCACTACAATGAAAATCTCCAACGTCAGTGACAAAGAATAGTTTTTTTTAGGTGGGAACTTTCTGACTATTTAATACATCTTTAATATCTATAATTTTATTCATATAACAAGTCACACTGACCTTCTGGGGTATTTTTATCTTACAACTAGAAAAGCAAGCAAGGAAAAACAGACCTGTATGTCTGTGTCTGTGTTGTTAATGCAAACATCTATCTGTGAAAATGTCGATCAAAAAAATCAACCACTTCAAAATGTCATAACATAACTGCAACTGATTTCATCACGTATCAGTTTGTGTATATAATTTACTTATATTGCCATAAAATGCTTCTTTCTATAATGTTAAACACCGTTTCAAGTTATTTATATACAATCTGTATTAATAGAAGAGCTGGAATCAGGATGTTACAAGAAATGTTTTGGTCAAGCATGTTTAACACAATGTGCTGCTGTCTGAACTGTGCTCAGGACAGAGGACTTACAAACCCAATTCAGAGGCAATACCCTCTAGGTCAGTGTCATGAGGTCATCATGGACCAACAGGTGGGCTGCACACTGAAGCCATAAGGTTTCAGGGGCCTCCGGGGGGTAAATGATACAGAGCAATGACTGTTTCTGGCCTCATTAATCTCCTAAAGCTGGAAATTGAGAGGGGCAGGGGAAACCTTCAGCCTTGATCTCAACCTCTGGACCCTGTCAGATCATTTGTTTTCATTAGTCCCCACTCAGATGAACCGGCCAGTCCCAGTCAAGACACCCACCCTGCCCCCTTAAGTAGGGAGGATTTCTGCAAATATCTCTTGTGGGCTTCTTCAACCAAACCCATCTTCTGAAACTTATAGCTCCAGTCCAGACTGTCGCAATGGACACTTCTAAATCATTAAAGGGGTGATCCTTGTCCATGCTCTGCAGCATCAATTTTGGTACGAAGACAGCAAACACTAACCTTAAGTTATGCTAAAAGACAATGTTGATTTGCATTTAAACACAGCAGTTGGAGCAAAGCTCTGATGTTCATAAGCTATTTGCTCCACACTACTAGAAAATAGGATTGCGTCACGGGTCTTTATCTGTTTGTTTTTGACACTAGCTTGAATGACTGTGTTCCTTGTTCTCTAATGCTTCTTCGCTAGAGAGCGGAGGCTAATTGGATCCCAATTTGCCTAATGAAGCCCAGGTCATAGCCTCTTCCAGTGACCTTTGACTTCTACTGATATGACATATGGGTTACGGCTGTCGGTCACTGTCCCCAGCCCGTAAACCGTATGTTTTTCCTGGCTTTTCTTTACAACATGTAGCTCTGTAGTTTGTTTGGTCATGATGGTGCATGATAGTCCTGCTCAAAACCAACAAAGGCGCAGAGCTGGAAAAGACCTAATGGGATATTGTGAGCTCAGGTTAAAAGTTGCAAATTCCAACAAAAGGAAGATTGGTGGAGTGGTCATCTCATGCTTGTGTTTTATCTTCAAACACATAGCATCATATTACCCTGATCAATCAGTTTAGGGGCAAGGCGGGAGTTACGACAAGCCTTTGGTCTGTCATCTAAGAGAAGTGTGACATATGAATCAAGGAGGCCTGAGCTGGAGAACTTGAAAACCCTTTATTCAATAAATCATTAATGCAACCTTTTTACATTTTGTTATGAAACCAGCACACACTTCAGACATGAAGTTGTGCACAACCGTGAAGTGGAAGGAAAATAATACATGTTTGGCTATGTAAAAAAATATATGACACGTGTCTATATTCATCCAAACAGTTACGCTCCCTCGAGATGTCGAACCACCCAGTAAAATACACTAAAGTTTGATGTTGTAATGTGACAAAATGTGCAAAAGTTCAACAGAATACTACTGAAAGACACATTTTAAGTCAATTCTTAAAATATTCGTGTTTCTCACAGACTTACTTTGTAAAACAAAGTTCACCAGAGGCATTAACAACAAGAACCTGTCAGTTGAGTCTGAGAGCTGAAACCAGACATGCAGAGTTTTTTTAAAGAGTTATCTGGAGCCAAAATACGTCCCAGCAAGCCCAACTTCAGTCCTACTTTAAACAATTGTGACATCTGAGGGACAGAGGTACTACACGTCTAAACTAGGGACTGTTTTAACGTGCATCAAGTGGCACAGAATGATGGTTATCATAAACACCTTTCAGACACACTAAATGCAGGTCTGCTTGCAAACGGAACTAAATTTTAAGGCTGAAACTGGGTATTAAACACTGGGTTGGTGTAAAAGTAAACAATCGAGACAATTAACAAAAGGACAGAGAAAAGCCTGCTTTAGACCAAAGAGGAGACTTTGTTGGTTTTCATGTTAAGATGCATGGATTCTATTTTTACAGTAAAGTGATAATGCGATTTAGCAGAATGGTGCTGACATCAGCTATTGAGGTGTTATCTTTCACAGGACAAAAGTAAGATGTTCTAAGATATAAGTATGCTGTGATAGATAACGACTGTGTCTGGGCAGGAGTTACCTTTAAAGCGATATGAGGATAAAACCACAAAGATTGTCAACAATGTTCCCAAATCTTTCACAAAGTTTCTTATCAACATTTTCTAATTAAATCAGGCTGCAGGGCATTTATGATAATGTATGTGAACTCAGACTACAAACATATACCCCACAAAACCAATCGTAACTTAAAGTATTAAGACTGTAAAGATTATTGGAGTGTACGCATGCTTAAAATTTGAAAACACTGTAATGATTTGGTTTTGTTGTATGCTCAAACTGACAACTAAACCTCTCATTCTGATGACTGAAGTGACAGTTATAACTTTTCAATATCATGCAAAGAAACTTGATTATGTTTTACCACCTTACTGTGATTAAAAGGCCTCATATTTCACTGCAGTGACATGTTTTTGCCTCCGGCTGTCTCTTTGATGCAACAAGACTTATTATAATACAAAGTTGCTGGCATGCTACTGCTCCCTCTTTTGAAAGCCGATTTGGTGACTGTTTGTTGGGGTGTGGCAGGCTGAATCTGTTAAGATGGAAGTTGATGCATGTACAAACGTGCAAGCACATTGAATAAATGGGGGGTTTGGCTTGGAGAAGACTGAATTCAGAGCAAATGCCATCTACGTCTGGGTATCCATGCATGGAGATTTGAAGAAGTTTTGAACTTTTATATTTATAACTCTGTCTGATGTCTCTCTTACCCAAATCTGTCATCTTTGATGTTGAGTTCCCTCAAACATTTTCAGGAGGTTTCCTTTATTTGTGCTGAGTTAAAACCTTGATACCCACAGTTCAATAAACAATATTTTTGCAATTTAGACTGAGATGCAAGGCATTGGTTGATTTAGTATTTGTTTTACTGTTTTATGTTGAACAGGATAAGCAGATGGGCTTTATGATAGTAAATATGTGAAGAGGTTTGGATTTCTCATCATTGCACCAAAAGCAGTCTCTGTTTGAACTATTATTATGAAACAGTTATTTCTGCACAAAAGTAAAAAAAAAAAACTAAAAAAAAAACTGGGCTTCAACAAACAGAGGACTTAAAAAGATAATTTACCACTCAATTCATACCACAGTGATGACAAATAGCTCTAGTAAAGTCAGCAGTCAGACTAACAGTGGTTTCAGGTAAGGACATGCATTTCTTTTGATGTTTTAGTATTTGTGTGTCCTCTGTCAGCAGTAAATCTCTGCCAACATACACAAACTGTTTTATTAATTTAATGACTTTAAAAACTTTTGATAGGTCAAATGGACCCCTTTGAGTTAATTGGAGGCACAAACACGCACTTCTGTTTTGTAGCTATTTAGAGCTCTATGAACATTACTTTAAGAAAGACAACATCTATTAGCTCTACATTCTTATATTGTTGCAGGTGCAAGTCCAAAAAAAATATCCTTGTACCGAAATGTCTTCCTGCAGATTGCTCACACATGCACACCCACACGCACCGGACATTTGATATGAGACCAACATTTGGAAACTACGGCCTTGAGGCAGCCTTGGCATTTCATAGATGTGAAAGGCAGATTGACCTCAGATGCTTAAAGATTTATGATGCAAGTTTAGCAACCTGAGGGACCAGCCAGCTCCGTGATGCGGTGGCAGCCACTTGCAGTGGAAAGATTTACACTCAAGATGTTGCCTGCATGCTTTTGATAACTTGTAAACTATCAAGAAAAGGAAAAAGAAAAGACAGTGTTTTCTTGCACAGAATTTTAAGGCTCTATCTTGTTTCATTTGTTACAGTCTGATCCTTGAGCAACAAGAGATGGTTCTGCCAAAAGGACAGTTAAAAGTCCACAAACTGATTATTATCAGACATCTTTGGGGCAATTTTTGGTTTTTTGCCATATACTAGCAATGGTTGTGTTACACAGCTTAGATGCTGGGTTTTAAATGATAAAACTTGATGTAAAATTCATAAAGAAGAGATTTATTCAAAAATCCAGTGAATCCAAAGTTGTTTTCATTGGCGTCAAAGAGTTTCCCCATGCTTTGCTGAGTCTGCCGCAGTGTAACACTATGAAAACTAATGTTTTTCTGGACATAAATTCCAGCAAAGATGAACTGGTCTTTTATGGATTTGTTTTTGCAAACACTGAGCCCAATAATCAGCCTCTTTTCCTGTGCAGGAATGCGGGAGGCATCACCCTCCGTGGAAGAGCTTAAGTGATGGACTGACCTTATTTTTCTCAACCCTGAGCTGAACTCCATTAAGAGCTGCCTGAAGTCTGTAATTTTACAGACAGCCTCTTATCGTGTTTGTCTTGTTTCCTCCTCAGGGGGTTGACGACTTGCCCACAAACCAGCTTTGCTTCATTTCAGCTGCGCGGGCCCTCTGCAGAAAGCACAATCAACAGATAGGACAACTACGTGACTGAAACGGAATTAAACGTAGATTATTTTTTGTATTTTTGTTATCAGTGCTATTCAAGGATCTGTTTCATGTCCTGGGAGCAATTTCTGATTTATTTAAGTGAACAACTTAGAAATGTCTTGAAGTCTGTGATTGCATGCATACTGAGTTTTGAGATAATTGCTTTTGCAACTCTGAGATTGCAAAGACTGTTGAATAAGGCTACACTGGTGCAATTATTCAGATACATTTGACTCTTATATGCCTAACTATTGCATTACATTCACTCTGACATACTGAACATCTCAACTAGATATTTACAGACTGTGTAAAAAAAAAAACGTTTTTCTCTAACTTTTGGAAATGAAATCAAATTGAACGTTTCGTGTTTCTGACTTTTATTAATATTCTGGCTTCAGCTAACTCACCTAAAATTGGAAATATTTAATCTGATTCAATGTCAGATAGTGAAAAATATGTCTTTATAGAGTGTGTGTAAATATGGGGTTTTAACTGTATTCTCCTGTGGTTGTGCATATTTAGTATTTTTGGCTTCATGCCTTTTTTTTTTTTGACACATCCCAGTTATAAAGTCACAACTGGATATAATGATCACATTTCCTCAGACTTCCCCTGAGTGACCTTGTCAGAATCTTCCTTTGGTGACGCATGACCCCTGAGGCTCTGGGAACATGCAGTCTCCTCACTTTAGCCTAGATGAGAGGGACCCTGTTCCAGTCTGAGAGCTGCCAAGGCTCCCCTTAACGGCTATGAGCAGCATGGAGTTGGACAGTGGCTGCTGCTCAGCACCTTGAGATTTTGAACCGGGCGCTACGCATGAGGAAACTTTAGATACAGCAGCGTTTGACCAAGTTTTCTCAAGGTCTTCTAATCTGGACAGATGGGAAAAGAGGAATGAGGGATGAAGCACGAGAAGAATGTTGAAACAAAAGCACCAGGAAGGAGAAACGGTGGGAATGTGCCGAAAGATGCATCTTTTTAAGGTCCTCCACCCAGACATGCTGCAGTGGGAAATTTTTCTTGGCCACAGTCCTGTTTCCAGATCAGAATACTGCTGATCTGCTGCGCTTTTCTGCTGTGAAATAAATACCGGCTTAGGATAAAGCTCAAATGATTATTTCTGAATCGCCTCACCACATATTAGGCTTTGTTGTATTTCTGCAACACGGTAATGAAAGATAACAATAAAATTATTGCATGTTTTTTTGTGGCTGTCAGCAGGTTAAACCCTCTTCCCGGCTCTGATTGGTTGTTTCTGACTGAGTGGATTATTTCTGCAGACAACAGCAGGACCACAGGGAGACGTCAGAGGAGCTCGATCTGCTTCACGATATAGTGACAGTTTTAACAAATATGTAAAAGACATATTCTTTTTTTCTTTATAAAAGTTACCTCCTGCAGCTTGAACACATCCTTCATATTAATCACAGTCTTGACATCATGCTGTGGTGATGCTGCTCTGAAATTCACAAATGTTGTACAGACATAAATATAAAGACTTGTTACTATAATCAGATTAAAAGGTGATCCAAGAAGAATTTACACCACATTTTATGTGTAGAACAAAAACAATGTTAATCTGTTAAAGCCATATATCCTCGTCTTTCTACTTCAACATTACTCACTAATTTTGTTGGTTCTACTGCAAAGCAATAAAACTCTCATGGGCGACATCAGAAAAAAAATGGAAAATTTCCTGAGTTATGGATACTTTTGCAAGGCACTGGTGAGACAGAACAAAAATAAATAAATAAATAAAAGTAAAATAGACAGCGAGTAAATAACTCCCTTCAAAGTATTTCAATTAGACTCATAAAACTGATGAGAGAGGCCATTGTTGTGTTTTTTTCACTTTTTATAGGCAGAAGTGTCCAATTTAACCTAAAATAGACATGAAAACGGGGTGATAAAGTTGCAGCATAACAGACACTCCAACCTTGAGAGTGAACCTGTGAACCATCTGGATGCTGCAAAAATAAGATTCAAACAAACACATCAAAAGTACACAAGCTACTCACGAAGCTATTCTGGAGAGCAACCAGGGAAAAAAAACAAACAAACAGAAAAATATGTCGTTTTGTAAATGTTTGCCAGCAGGCAAAATCTGAGTTTTATGCAACACATGGTTTCATTTGTATAGAAGAGTACATTAAAGCCAAACAACACTGTGCCAGATCAGAATGCAAATCATCATTCCCAAATGGATGCTTCTTCCAGTAACCTGCAAAAGAGTTGCGAGCATAAACATAGTGTAAGACTTAGCAAAGCCAGAAAATAAGCCACTTTGAGCTTTCTAACCTGCCAAATGGCTTTGTCGATATCCAGAGGGATAAGACTTTTTCCAAAGGATCAAGTAAGGAAATCCGCTCAGGCTACATTCATTCTTTGAGAGAAGATAAGATGGTCGGCAGCAGGGTTCTGGAGCATTTATAGGCATCTTAAATGGCTTTAGCTGGAGCTCAAGACCTTGATGGAGGGCTAATGTAGACAGAACAGCGTTGATCTCTCTCAGCTCACCTAATAACCCTGTCAATAGGTTCAAGGCTTTGCGTGTGTAAGGCTCAGTCCCTGCTGTTGTTTGCATTTGTTTAGTCTTTCTGTGACAGAGCACAGGATGAGATCATCCATCCTCTTTACCTCTTTAACTGGTTCTGATCTCCTACATCTGCAGGACTCTGCTGGAGTGCAGCGTGAGGACTGTTTATGCTTGTTTGCATATTTGACTATATGTTCTAGTTAGAAGTTACAGCATATCTTAACTGCTCACGCAGCAGCTCACAGGAACACAGATGGCTTTCATTTCCACCTGCCTTCCTTTTTATTCACGCAACTGCTGGAGTGCTGAGAATTTAATGTAAAATGCATAATGATGAGAAAAGGTGAGAAGAAAGATCAGGTATGAGTAATCATCATTGTGCAAGCAGTTCACACCAACATTCCTGAATATTTTGATGCAACTTGCATCAAAATATTCAAGTTGTGCATTGGCTAACACAAAAGGGTGAGGTTATTTGTTTATGTTACATAGTACAGCAGACAACACACACTAGCGTCTGCGACGACAGGATCTGTGTGTCCAGCTCCAGGGCCTTTATTTGACTGTCTGGCTTTTATGTATGAGCTAAGTGCTGTTTATGTCATCTGTTTAGGATCCTGAGGTGCTGCATGTTGAAAGAGTTCAGTGTGTGTAATTTCAGTGTGTGTAACCTCAGTCAAAGTCAAGCACTTCCTCCAGTGTTGGCTTCTCCTCAGCCCTTGTGTGATGACGCAGAGACCTGACGCTCACGATTGGTGAAACAAATAAGTGAAGGCACACCTTTCAGAAACTCTTAACAGGGCGCGCCTTTTCATACGATGCTTGTGTGTTTACAAACGTCTCTGAGTTTTTCTGCTTCGGGTCAATGGCCGACAGGTGCAAATGCGCAGCAAAAGAGAAAACATGCAAACAAAAAAAAAGACGCGCACAAATTAAATGCAGCAAACAAAAACGAAAACACCCCCGAATGAAATGCAGCAAACAAAAACGAAAACACCCCCGAATGAAATGCAGCAAACAAAAA
>CAEGAG010223848.1:0-10010 GCA_903067065.1 Brachyrhaphis terrabensis
TGTCTCCCGGCTGGCCTGGGAACGCCTTGGGATTCCCCCGGAAGAGCTGGAACAAGTGGCTGGGGAGAGGGAAGTCTGAGCCTCCCTTCTGAAGCTGCTACCCCCGCGACCCGACCCCGGATAAAGCAGAAGAAGATGGATGGATGGACTCTTAATACCACAGGCAGGTTTAGGTTTAAAGTAATCTATTTATTTGATCAGCATGAGGGTGGTGGCAAGAAAAACGTCCAACCTCAAAGACGTGAAATTCTTTAAGAAAAACTACCAAAATCTAAAAAAAAAAAAAGATCAGGAGATGGATTGGTGAAAGAGAGCATTTGTTTTTCAAAATGAAGATTCCTTTCTAATTGTTTCATATGCTTAAGAGGGATGTCTGTCTTGTTTTAAACCAGAAACCAACTCTTGAATCATTAAAAATATTTGTACATCTCAATCAGACAGAGGTCTGATTTATTTCGGCTTAATTGTTTTGCACACATCAGCTTTTAGTTGGTAGAGTAAACATTCAGAAAACTATGTATCCTTTACGTTCCGCTCTGCATTTTTTTAGCCTAACACTTAAAATTTGTGGTTGTAACATGACAAAGTGTGAAAATATCAAGGTGCTTTTGCAAGAAGCTATGTAACGTATACACTTTAGCTCATTAGTGTTTGACCAAAACCAATGTTTGCCTATTGACAGAGAAGTAAGTGCAATTTCAGAATGGATCAGTCTGGTCTGTCAAGCTCACACAGTTTAGAGGAAATAAAAGGGTAGCGAACCAGAAATGTTGCTGCATTGTAACAGTCATCACTCATCCATCGGATAGTTTCCTGTCTGCTGCATTCTGCTTTGTTGTCTTGTTTAAAAAACAAAAAAAAGGAAAGAAAAAAAAAAACACTCAACCTGGGTTGCTTGCTGGCATTCAAGCAATATTAAAAAGGCCAATTACTACAGACAAATAAGCAATGCATAGTGAAGGTAAAGGAATAGGGAGGCAGTTTTCCATCCTTTCCTCTCCCTCTCATCATCTTTGGCTTTGGGCTTTAAATTAGCTGTCCCATTGTGCTGAGCTGCTGACACGAGTCGGAAACACGGTTTGAAAAGCGATGTATTGTTTCATGTAAAGCGCATTCATCAGTTAAGTTTAGCTGACTTTGGCAGGGAAGACACAGGATGTGATGAAGAAACGCCATGCAAATGGCTTTGTGAGGTAGGGGTGTGCTGGCTAACCTGTATCCCTGAGAGCCTTTTGTGAGTATCTCTGACTGAACTGTCATTCTTCTGCCTGACGCCCTCCTCTATCTGCTCAGTCTGCTGGTAAATCCGTAAGACCTAATGCAGTGCCTGTTTGCAGGTGCGATGATGTAGAGATCAGCATCTGAAACAGAGCACCCGGCCATGCAAGGTCTACACTTCTGTTCACACGCTGCTCTACAAGGTTCCCAGGCACGTTTAAAAGGGGGCTACATTAATAATCCATGCATTCTGAATCTGTGCGTAAGTGCATTGCCAACCAGTGAGTGCATGTCCTTAGATGGCCATTCGTTTGACACCTTTCAGAGTTTCTCCCCCTCTCTGTCTCTCTAGCCCCCTCACTTGGGTAGCTGAACTTTGATTGATGACATCAAAAGGAGTGGTGAAATGTGGGGGCTGAATGTAGAGATAACTGACTGCTGAGAATGACTCAGTCTGTAGTGGAGAGTCAGTCTTCTGCAGCCTAGAGGAAGAAAGCAAGAGGGACGAGACTGGAGAAGGTATCATGGGCTAAACGAGGCCTCGCGGCCTGGTTAGCACACGGAGCTTCATCATCCGTGGCTCATGTTCGGAGGCCAACGTGACTAATGCTAATGCTGCTTCGTTTGAGAAAAGAAACATCATAGAGTCGACGTGATGTAAACAAAGAGCAAGAGTACGGCATCACCTGCAGCTTCCTGTCCAATCAATCAAGTCTGGGAGGACAGAAAACAGAAACTCGCAGCACAACACGCAACTGCAGCACTACATATATAAGCACCTACCCTCTTGAACGTACTGCCACACTCATGCTTTCTGGCAGATACGCCTTCACCCATAGAACAACAGCATCAATCACCAGTTTTTCAAATAAAAACAAGTCGCCATATAGACGCAATGGATACATTTCCTGTATACAACACACCAAGTCATATGGACCACCAGGCCGCCTCGTGTTGCTTCCACCCTGATGCCAAACTGTGATTATTGGAAAGGAAGCTTGTACATCTAACCTCGAGGCTATAAAGTTTTATTTAGATGGCCAGCAATAGCCCCTTACAATACGCATGGTAGCTGTGACTAGATCTCTGACATCATCGCACAAATTCCCCGGGGTGTGACCTTGAATTGTACGTGATAAATTTACGCGGCTGCATAAAGTGTGCTTTGGGAGGTCAGTCACCGCAGAAGAAAAACGCCGTCTTCTGCGTCTCCTTCGTAGTCGTAATTTATGCATCATATTTTTATTTCTTGTCGCAAGGTGATGGCTGCCAATAACACCAGAGTGGCGGCCGAGGGGTTTGTCGCGCTCTCCCTCTTTAAATAGCTGCAGATCTAATCTGCAGACAGCAGCAGAGTTCTGACAGATCCTGCCTTGGTGCCTCCTCCCACTAGGTGACACATTCTTATTTTTCCTCTCCTCCGCTCTGGTATTCACTCCATGGAGCACTGGCCCCTCAAGCTATTGTCAGTTCTGTTCTTCATCCATGTCTGAAAAACCAAATGGATTTACAGGGTTTACTGTCAACCTCTCCCTTTTTTCCGGGCTTATGAATGTGGGACTCTCTTCCGTCTCCTCCCTTTTTATTTCCACACTGTTTGACTCTCCATGATGACTTGGTCGTCCTTCTTATTGGAGGAGTGCTGTTGTGGCATTGGCTTTTTATTAAGCATATCCTTCACAGGTGACCTTATAATATGCCTTGACCTGAGCACAATATAGTACAGTCAAAGCTTGGTATATAAACTTCATGAGGCTTTCAGGCAGTCCTGGCTCTTTTGATCCTAAAAACACGGGGGTGTTGTTTGATTCCCATTTTTAAGGCCAGTCAGGTTGGGCTTCATTTCATCTCGCTGCCCTGTTCCAAGGAATGGAGCAATGAGGTCACATGACTTCTACTAGTTTAACCCAAATGACTGTGCATAAAAAGGAGCAAAATAGTTTTTCTAAACGTGTTTTTAATTATTTTTTAAATCAATATGGCTCCACTCAATGTTTAAATAAGTGATTTTACGATTGTTGTTATGGAATATTGTGATTATGTCAGAAAACAGTCAGTTCATTTTGTGCACAACTATTGCTATGTGTCACTTATTTCAAAATCTTTGAGACTCAAGGCAAACCAGTGTCGGGGAAAAGACGCCATCTAATAAACGTTTGTCTGGAAAAACATTTTTTGAAGGACATAAGGTTTGCCCAGCAGGACAAGCGTCATCCTGACTCTGTCAGCACTTCTCTGTGATCCAATTCTGATGCTGACATGCACAATGTTGGCACCTTCAACAGTGGAAAGAGGTCTGCATAGGTGTCCACAGTTACATAAAAAACAAACTGAACACGTTTTAATCAAAACCAGTAAAAATGTCTTCTGCCGTTCAAGCTCCAGTTGGACCAAATGGGCCAAACGTTGGTCACAACATGTTCCCTTTTGAAACAATGTCACAGGTTCAGTATTCATTCACTGAATCACTTCTGACAAATACTGACAACTGCACATATTATTTCCCTTTGCTGCTTTTAACACATCAAAACGGGAAAAATGGTCACTTCCTGCCATCCAAATATGGCGTGATGAAGAGTGAAACTGTATTTTTTATTTTTGCTTTGACCTGTCAGTTAAAGGAAAGAAAATGTATATGTAATTATCAAAATAAATAAGTAATAAAAATTGAACTACAACAAATCATCCATGTGTAACAGTCACAGAATGCAAGTGGGGAAGCTGAAACAGTCTCCTTACTTTAATAGGATTTCACAAGGAGAGTACTAACCAGTTGGTGCTAATTAAAAACACTTGCATAACTCATCATTAGAAAGTGTGGCCACGTCTATTAAAAGTCACAGTTTTGAACGTTTGCTGGTTTGGACCAGCAAATGGTCCAAACCAGAATAGTTTTCAGAGTTCTCTGAAAGCAGTTCTGAGAAGGAAAGACATCAGTGATGCTTTCCCTTCTTTACATCCCCATAGAGAAGCAATTCTTCTGAAAGGTTTTAATCCAATTTCAAAAGCAACCCAGGAATTTCACCTTGGACTCTACAAACATCATTTATCATGTTAAATGTCCAACTTTGTAACAGTACGATAAAAAAAAAAAAAACTTTAGCATGCTTTGAAGGGTTTCCCAAAAAATTTGCCTCTTTTCTTAAACATATAGATGCATGACTGAAGTCTGCAAAAAATTATTTGATTAAATCACTAAACATGCAGAACAGCATTCATCCTCCTGTCATGTTAGAACAGGTACTTCATTGCTGTTACAGGACCTGAACACCTTCTAGTTGTTGAATTGACAATGAACTCCACTGTGCTTAGATTACCATTGTAGCAGTTAGGTTAATCAACTGCTGCAAAGATTAGTTTCTCATTTCTTAAAAAAACCACAAGGACAAACATTGTCCTGTGATTGAAGGAAAGGTTAGTCTATTTAAAAAAAGTTGTTGGGTGTTGCAGGTTTCTGCCCAGGTCCCTCTTGAAAATGAGATTTGGATCTCAATGGTTAAATAAAGGAAATAAATAAAAAATAGAAAGAGTCAAGTCATTGGCATGAAACAGGCAGAGAAAACATAGAGAAACTTGGAATAAAAACCCTGGAAGACAGGGCTATTTTTCATAGTTAAGTAAAAGCATCCCTACAATGCAAGGTCCCTTTGCATTTAGTCATTTAGTCTGTTTCAGAGTGCAGTGTGAGGTCATTTGAATAGCAGCTCTTCCTAAACAGGACCATCAACATGACAGCAATCCCATACACAGCTGCTAAATTATTTGAAAAAGAGAAAGGAATCGAGACGCAGCAGCGATCCCAGCTGAAAACGCTGTGTTGAGACCATAGATGTGCCTAAACAATGTGCACAAACCTCACTGAGCTGGAGACGATTTGGAAAGAACAGCCAACCAAACTGCCTCTGCAGGGATATGAAAGACATAAAGAATAAAAGGCTGCTTCATATACTACTTCTACAAGTGACAGAACCAATCTGTTTTCAAATACATGTTTATTTTTGTTTAGAGAAAAATTGTCTGAAATGTGCTTTGTATGTTTTTTTTCTTCTTTTTTTTAAATTGGAGGTAGAATTAAATCATTTTATACCTGTCAATGCTGCTTTTGTTTATTTCTAAAGCATGAAATTGTAAAATTGAAAGAGATTTTCTCTCTCCTATCACCGTACATATTAAAAAAGAGCTGAAAGGGAACGAATAAAAAAAAAAAAATACTTTCACATTTTTTTTGTAGTGAAATCAAGAAGCCATACATAAGTTAGCGTAAAAATTGTGCTTTACCTTTAAAATTGGATTTAATTACTTCTCAGTAGTTATTAGGGTGTGAGTGTCGACACAAACTGCAAATAGTTTCTGCATTTGTTTATGAATTTTTGTATATTGGTCTCCTGACTTTTCTCAACCACTGTAGAGAACCCAATTCATTTCAATGATCACCAAAATGTTTAACTTCCTTGAATCTCTAGAAGCAACAGAATCAAAAAAACCCATCAGTCTTAATTCATGTTAACTTTTTAAAGCCAGCTCTTACCCGTCTTTATTCCATCGCACCAACACCAGAAGCCAGCTATTATGAAACGCCGTGGCCCATTTTGCACCCGAGCCGGTGTTCTAGGAGAGGATGCAGCTGGGTGTAATTTGCTCGAATGAGGGAGAAGAAAACAAGGAATTCAGTTTTACTTGCTATTGTTTGATGACACGGGGAAATCCATTTCTGTGAGATATTCTCTCGCCCCTTCTCGCTCCATGCACAATTAATTTGATACAAGCTACAAGCATAAATCCAAGATGATTATGCTGCGTTCAGGACAACAGCAACGAACATTTCCATCTTCTCAGAACTGAAGAACAGAAGGAGACAAGGAAATTAGTTTCCGTGTATTATGTAGATGTCGCCTCATTCTGCAGCATCGGCAGGATTCAGCGGCTGAGGTGTGTTTGCGTGCGAGAGCTTGTGATTGGATGAGAGGTGAACGGGATAAGCTTATTAAAATTAAACACGCTCGCTGTGTTTGTACATTTATATAAAAAAAAAAAAGAAGAAAGGAAGATGTTCCATGTTTTCGTTTCTGTTCAGAAAACCTAGCGTGTTTTTAACAACAGCGGGTGTGGCCGTTTATGGATTATTGTCAGACTGGGTCCATTGAGTCGTACGTAAGAGGAATAAGAGTTTATTCCACTTACTGGCTTCCCCATCCTCCATCACAAACACAACGTGGGAGTAGCTATTCGATCTGGAAAGTGGCCAGTCGTTGGGTTAATAGATGGGTTTGGCCAGACGTCTGCGAGGTGACCGCTAGCTGGCAGTTTGCTGGATATGGTTGCAGATTGTAAGTGGACATGCACTCCGCTTCTCTCACTGTGCAGTTGTCACTGTGTTATGAAGCACTGTGAAACTCCCTTTTTCTCCATCTGCAGTTCCAGCCTCTCCAGTCCTCTTTTTTTTTTTTTTTCTCCCCTGCCAATGTCTTGCGAGGCGCAAGACATTGTGAAAGTGCCATCGCCTCTGACATTGGATCCCAGATCCAAAGGAGGGATGTCGTTAATTAGTCAGGCGAGTTTGATGTCAGAACTGCATGTTGGGGTGCTGGGGGGGAAAGGATGTGGAGGAATAGAGGCAACAAACAGAGAATCTGTCCTGAAATTACCCATCTGTATTACAGAAAAATTTTCCACATTATCAAAAGTGCAAACTTTGGCACTATCCTACTGTAGTTATTAATGACCCCGATGCAGATACAGCCACACTCCACTTTGACCTGGAATTACATAAAATTGTATGCTAAAATATGTATATTGCTCTAAATATTCACTCTGTGTGTCCTGGTTCCAGCTACTTCTTATTTCAGCACTGCTCTGCTTCGCGGTTTAATTTGGCTTCTGCTCTCATTTCCAGTGCAAACAAAACGGGAAAAAAAAAAAGAAGAAGAAAACGAGAGAGAAAAAGAGAGAGAAGTGGGGGGCGGGGGGTGTTGTTGTGAACTCATTTTTCTTATAGTCTCTTGAGAAGAGCGGTGATGAAATTGTTTAAGAGACGGTTTGGGCTTTTGGAAAATACGGTTCTGTTAAAAGGTTGCAGGCACTTAGTTAACTTTCTTGGTTTTCTTTATTTAGTAACCAGCTTTTCTGGTTCCAGAGGTTGAAGGTATCAAGCAGTTCAAGAGGCACTGAGGCCAAAGTGATCTTGGCAGTAAAACTCCAATTAAAGAAAAAAACAAAAAAAACAAAACGGTGAAATTGTGACAAGAAAGTTGTGTTATTATCATGCCAACAATTATGTTTTGTATTCGGTTTGCATTTATGCATAAACTTGGGATTTATAGGAGGCGGTGCTCACCTTGTTAACTATCTGACAGAATGAGAGAAGGGAACATATCAAGACTTTCTGGTGAGAATAACTGTTTGAAATACATAGCAGTATCATCAACGGCGATTCACTCGAAGGCTAATTGTTCGGGCTAATTGGATTCTACGTTGTTGTGCGTCCCTTGTAACACAGCCGCGATGCAACACCGATTGGAAGAAGATGAACTGAGTCAAATTTTTACTCGTGAAAATAACGCCGATGATTTAAAATATTCAGACAACTGCACAGGAGTGTTAGCACAGCAACACGCAGAAACTCTCTTTGGCATACAGAGATGAGCCTAGGACACAGCCTGAGATACCAGGCTGAGCAATGCAAACCAAATATCTGTTAGGGTTGGTGTACCTACTTGTCATGTGATATTGCAGAACCTCATCTACAGCTGCAGGTTAACGCACGCTGACAAAATAAAATTGTTTTATCTGTGGTAAATCCTACATTTGCCTCAGTTTTTTACATGTGGCATCATGGGCATTTTAGCCTTTATGTAAATTTGTGACAATATAGATGCTATTTTTTTAATTATCTTTGGGGTTTTTTTTTTTTTCCATTTTTCTATGGACCTGCGTATGCTCCTAATGAAGTATAAACTCGGCAGCTGAAACCGGGATAGTAACACATGAAAAGTCCTTGAATGATCCATTTGCTTATAATGCATAATAGCTATAGATGGTGCTGTCTTCTGGATCAGCTGGTAAAGTCAGCAGGGCTTTAATTGGAAGGTGCTCAGATTAGTATTATGGCACAGTTGTTTTCTGATGATGCTTCTGAGTTTAGATTGAAACAGGTTTGTGCTTATATTTACATGTAAAAGTCAAAATTGCATGTTTTTTCCCCACCTGTCTTTCATTTTAACTTCAAGGTCAACAATATCCCAATTTTAGCCTAATGGTCCTGAGACAGCTTCAACATTGCTTAGATAATAAACAGTTGCTGCAGACAGGGAAGATTTTAATTGCTTCTTATAAGAACCCCACTTCAAAAATGTAGAATTTACCTTTCAAATGGAAATGTTAGGCAAAAGAAAATAAATAAGACCTTAGAAGTCACAACTACACATGGATGGTTTCCATAGAAACACGTCCATGTTTCTTAAGCATTGTGATGAAAGATAAATTAGAGCGTAATATTTTTAAAATTTCCTCATTAATTCTAATTATTCAGCATAAAATCAGTCGTAATTGCTGTACCAAAAAAAACAAAACAAAAAAAAAACACCCTGAAATAACATAGATTGAGAAGTAAAACGTGCAAATTTTACACCTGACTCTTTTAAAGATTACATTAGTTCTGATGATCAATAAGTCCAAACAAATTACTGATCGGGCCTCACTCTCCCTAAAGCAAAAAGTAAAGTGGTCGCAGTATGTAAGCAGGGCGACAAATGACATCAAATCTTTGAAGAATCTCTAAAAGATCCCATCAAAATGCAAATGGGATACTCATTTAATGGGTCACGCTTTATTTGGATTGTTCGTCGGTGACTGGTGCGTCACTCGAACGCCTCGGGTGTCTGAAAAGCTGCTCATAATTGCACAAGAAGTAGTCGATATTATCTCTCGGGACACATCCAAACTTTATGCTTGAGGTTACTTCGGTGGCACAGTGTCCTGCCAGGCCTCAAAGCATTAATGCAGCAGAAAAGGAGGAGGAATATATGAGTGGACCCTCGCAGCGCTGTGTCGGCTTTGTGCTGACCTGATTAGTATTCTGCATGCAGCACAGGACGCTGGTCTAAATTTAACCAGTAGCAAATACGAAGGTGGCCTCACCGTCGCTGACGGAACAGATCCGAGCCGCTCCTACACCTGCTGGTGTTTGCGCGTTTCTCGCCTGTGGCCACGACTCTGGCTTTGGAGCAGCAACAGTTTTCTACGTGGAGTAGATTGGCCGGGTTTTCAGTGACGTGTCTCTCGTTTTCCTTCAGGCTCCAGTCCTGCTGCTGCGTTGCTGGGGTTCAGCAGCAGAGATGGCTCATTAATAAATACCTGCTCTGTGAAGCCGCGTGGCGTTCATGAGACACTTTAATCAGCACTTTGAAGAAAAAAACCGGAAAGATTGTAAGTCAAGCTTACGTATGAAGAGTTTAATATGGATTTACCAAACTAGGCTGAATCAGTGGGACTTCACGTGATAGACAAACCTTTTTTTATATAATCAAAAGTTTTGAACAGCAAAAATAAATTTAAAGAATGGAAAAAAAAGAATTGTATGTAAACCCTTTTGCTTTGATGCTCTTCAATAAAATCCGGTGCAATCAACTACTTGGCTGGCTAAACACTTTACAAATTTGGCTTTCATGAAAGCCATTCAGTTCAGTTCAAAAATACTTTCATAATACAAAAGGAAAATTTAATTTTGTTATGTACAATTTACTTTAAAGAGTTGCTGTAGAAGCTGATGACCGTGGGCAGGAAGGAGCTCCTAT
>CAEGAG010223919.1:0-18941 GCA_903067065.1 Brachyrhaphis terrabensis
ATTGCAGAGTCGCGTCAACCAACACAACCCTACAACATCCAGAGCCTTAAGGAACTCCGGCCGAATCTCATCCACCCCCGGGGCCCAGCCACCGAGGAGCTTTTTAACCACCTCGGCAACCTCGTCCCCAGAGATTTCAAACACCAAATATACCTTAATACACACAGTGGAAACTTTTTTAGCTCTACTGCAGATGCTAACATACTTATCTCCGCTCTTTGGGGTTCAACCAATCAGTGTCAAGGAAAATGAATGGCGCTCTGATTGGCTGCTTTGCAAACGCCACCCTATAAATCTTAAAGGTCAGGGTCAGGGTTGTCCAAACTTTCTGTCACATGGGCCAAAATCATCGGGGGCCAAGAAAATAAAGACAAAACTAAAATAAAGCAAATAAAGTAGTTTGATTTTTTGTGACTAAAAGGACATTAGTCATCATAGATCCAAAACTTATAAAGAATTTAGCATGTTTGCTGCATTGTATGAAAGTCATAGTTTTTAAATTGTTTAGGGCTTGACTGAACAAATGTATTCTCAGTATAAGGTCAGGATTTGGCTCACTTTTTTTCCAAATGCTTGCTGTATTTAGCCAAATTTAATAGATTAAATGAAAGCTGATTTGGGGGCAGTAAAGTCAGATTTTCTGTCAGAATTTCTGGTAGACGTGTTTCTACTCATTGTAAAAGCTGAGTTATAACAAGATGAATACTTTGTGTTTTGCATTACAGTTTCCATTGCAATAAATTTATATTTTAAAGGTAGTAAAGGTAGTAATTCTACCTTGATTAAAAATAAAAAAAGTCTCCATTTACATCAACCACCTTTTTTGGACAGGCCACAGATCCTTTTCAGATCCTTTTACTCGTTCTTAACGAAACAGCTCAAGTTCAGCCAGATTACTAGAAGAGCATCTGAACAGCAGCTTTCAAGTCTCACCACAAATTCCTAAATGGATGCTGGATGTTGACTGTGTCCATTCTAATATAAAGAAATGCTTTCTTGTATTGTAGCTCTGACTGTCTGCTTATGTTGGTTTCCCAGCTTGAAGCTGAAACTCATCCAGTTTAATGCCAGTTGTAGCCTCTATCTGTATTTAGCTCCCATCAACTTCATATAAACACAACTATTTCAGTGTTTAGTGATTTGACTTGATTCAGAAACAACTTTTAATTAAAAAATGATTGTTGATTCAGAAACCAATTTTTTTGTCGAGAAATTATCTTTAAATTATGTGACTGATGAGGAGAAGACAGTGTAAACAAATAGTGCATTTATTTTTAAACTATTCTATAAGGTTTCAAACTGTATCAAACAGTTTATATTTAAATATGAATAGGTTTGTGCATAATTTACCAGTGTCAGGTTAGCTTAGCAGCCTGGCTTTTGCTTAAATCAAAAAATATTTTTCAAAATATAATTTTACAAAAAATTAAGCAGATTTTTGAGCTTTTTGAATTGTGAAGAATACTGTAGAATAAGGTCTAAATTTTATATAACGTGTATAATGATGGTGTTAAGCTGTTGTTAGGCAGTTTTTACATAATAACAAAAATAGTTTTAGTTTGTTCCTCGTGTATCTCAAAGCTTAGCCAGTAGTTCATCATTTACAGTTATATTTTCAAGCCACAGTAAGGTTAGCTTAGTTAATATTCACCAGCTACTCACTTTCCATTCTGTTGACGGCTGCCACCAAGCAGCAGCACACTGTGTGCATTCATTTGCATGTGTAAAGCACCTTTTATTTTGAAATAACTGAACCGTGAAGCAATCATCCTTTCAATTATTTATTCTCTCCGTGTGCGGTGTCCCGTTTGGGGTCGTAGGGTCGGGTGGTCGGTCGGAGGCTGTCGCAGACGTCTTCAGGGAGAGAAAGGTTGCCTCCAGGAGCGACTGTCTATCCATCACAGGGTCAGAACGCAGGCAAAGGAGAAAATAAGGCGCAAAGAAAGAAACTTTATTTTCTTTGTCAGTTTAGTATTAACTGTACCAGAAGATAATAAAGTTTCTCTCTCTCTCTCTCTCTCTCTCTCTCTCTCTTTCTTTCTCTACATATATAGAGACGCTCTCTCATATATATATATGTTTTTATATATGTACTGTTGGCTAGTCTGCAGGAGTGAGTGGGTGAGTGATGGGGCGGGATGGAGGCGAGAGAAAGAATCAAAGCAAGACTCCAGGTATATTTTTGAAGAGGGAGTATCATTATAACATAATGTAAAGCTAAAAAACATTGATTTTATATGACATCGCTGCTTTAGTAATTGGACAATTGGAGGAATGTGAATATTTTAGCAGTACCGTGGAGTTCAGTGAAAAGTATTCTTTTGTGTTTTAAATTCAAATTACTTTTGGATTTGCGTGTTAAATATTTAATCATTTTAAAATGTTCTTATTGAGCAACTGAATAGGACTGAAATGTTGACCTCTGACCTGTACCTACAAACTATTTCACAAAAATTCAGATTGAAAGCAGCACCATATTATTAGGACCAGTTTTAGCTCACAACTTATTATTATTTTACGCATTTTCCCTTGTTGCCATGGCAAAGCGCTGGGGAAGGGGAGGAGACGGCGATCTCCTCCGTGGTTGTCTTGGATACGACGGTTTTTCCATGTAAAGAAATGAGACGAGATGAACCTGTGGGAGCGCGGCGCTATTTTTAGGCTCGACGCCAGCATGCATGTGTGGATTAGGGCTCGTTTGGTTGCTGGTGCACGTGCGCTCCTGTGTGTAATGCAGCCGCAGAGCGAGGATGGCCAAAGGCTTTTTTTTTTTTTTTTTTTTAACGCCTGGCATACAAACACCTGAGCCACGGCCTGTGTGTCGTGGCCCCAGGACAAAGATGAGGAGGAAGGCTTTATTTGGACTTTGTTTGTCTCACATGTCTGCCTCCTCTACCTTCAGGGACCTTGCAGAATAACAACAAGCAGGATGAAGCAATTCAGCAGACTTAATACTGACAATATCAAGCATTCTGTTGAGACTGGTTATTGGTTATGTAATATTTGGATGATGCCAGGTGTCCTAAAAATGGTTGCGGATATAATTTTAGATCTGTGAGTGTCCACTTGACAGAAAGCCGGCACACAAAGCTGGCTTTTTGTTTTGACAGAGCGTGTGGAGATGATAGCAGGTCTGTGACTGTGATGTCATGGCTGCTGTGCTACTGAGCCGATCTCTTCCCTGCCATATGTGAAAGCTTGTGTGTGTGGAGGAAAACCAATCCAAGAGCAAAGACGGTTCAGATTCCCAGGATACATACCGGTCAATACCAAATCTGAGCACAATACAGTGGGTTATACTGACTTTTAGGAACACAAACAGCATTTTCTTTAAGAAATTAGTGCAAATTGCTAAGATAATTCCACCATCTTCAACTTGTGTCCGATTCTTCCAAGACTGACATGAACGAGGAGCGAAGCTGATGGAGATCCTGACCCCCACGACCTTCTCCCAACCCCCTGGTGTGTCAGAGCAGCCCCACAGCATGGCCGAGCGCTGCTGCAGTAGCTCTGATTATTTTTAATGAGCTCTGTCGTTTCACATTGCAAACACGGGATGGCCTGGATCAGCCCCAGAGGACCGCTGTGCTGTGAAGGACGGCTTGGTTAAAAGTCCAGCCATGCAACATCGGAGTCAGGCGCATATCACTGTTTGGATGATAATTTTATAGATACATGTATGATATTGTAAATGGTTGGACACTAGCAACCAAAATAAAAGTGACATTGATATTAGAAAAAAGTGCTATTAGAAATATTTGGTAGAGTTGCTGTTTTATTCTCTCACTGATTTCTGCAAATACATATCCAAGCATTTTAGAGGCAAAGAACAGGAGTCCAGTGACCTGATGCTTTGTTTTGTGCATTTTAGTTGCAGTCAAGGATGTGTTGTGCAATGAACAGCAGATCTTGAAACTACCAACTGTAGATTTATAACAAATTAAATCAAGCTGGAGCACAGAACAGGATGCCTTAATCTACATAATTGTTCCTGCTACCAGAAAATGAGTACATTTTATCTGTGTAGAGAAGATGTCATGCTGACCAAATATTTTCCGTCTTTCACCGTTTCTTTAAATAGTGACGGAAAAATCTGAAGGTCATCCGTCATTTTGAAAGATTGCAGTTCATACTCCTGACCACTTGGATGCAGACATTTTCAACTTTATGCACAGAGTACAACCATGTCAATCAATCAGTTTAAAAAAACAAATAAATTTCCATCTTCCCGCTACCCGAGAGCCGACAGGCGTTGAAGAGTTCTGGACAGGAGGCTTTGGAGCGAGTCTGGTGGAGCTGAACCTCTGCTATGGGTTTTCCTCTGCTGAAGTGAGGGCTTTGTGGGATCAGAAAACGCTTCAGAGTCTTTGGAGAAATGTTCCCTGATTTTAGAACTTAGACTGAAGAGGTGCTTCTGCTGCCGAGCACAGATTCATCGTTCAGATCAACATCAAACCCTTGAGACATTTGGTTACGCACAAGCAGGTGAACCATTCATAACTTAAATGCAATTGTTTAATTTCTTTGTTTATATGTAGTTATTGGGGCCAGAGTCAGTGGTTTTGGTCACTTGTTGTGTTTCCATTTACCAAGTTTGAAAAACTATTTTTTTTTTATAAAAGTTTTGGCGGTAGGATGAGGGATTCTTTTAGCTTTATCAGATTGGTTTGTTTTGCAAAACTGCAAAGAAAAGACTTTGTCACATCATGTAATCTGCATCACGAGTCACATGATGAACAACCAGTGTTGGCACTGAAAACCATGAAGCAGAAAATGGCCGAAAGCAGCTGGAGCATCATGGTGCATGATTCATCATCTGAACAAATGCATTCACGTGCGATTTTTAATTACATTTTTTGAACGTATGAAATGAAAACACAGCAATTCCAAGATTGTTACTTACATAAAAAATAATTGTATTATTTTGGCCTTGAGGAAATAGTACTGATTGTGGTAATTCTTTCTGATCCAACACATGAAATATTTATCCTTATTTAATGTCAGACAATAAAAAGAAATTGTCACGGCCTTTTTAAAACCATGAACATCAACATATGGTTTTACCTGCAGTGTTACATTTTTAGTTATCCATATCTTAAACTAACAGTTGTCGAAGTTCACCATGTTTGTTGTTTTTCTTCTTCTCTGTGACGTCTCAACCACTGAAGATGATTTGCTTGTGTCTATGAACAGAGCAGTGACCCTGTGGTGACTGCTCTGTTTTGACCACATCATCGTTGGTTTTACGGGGTAACTATGGTCATGGCAACTGGGATCCAGTATCCTTGGATACAGTGGTATCTCCCCCATCAGCTGCTCTCTTTTCTTCCTCCATATTGTTCTCTCCTCTTATTTTTTTCTTAAACAACCAGTGCCTTCTTCCATACAGCCAGTCTGATATTCATTTAATATATCATGATCAATGAATACCATTGAACAAGCGAACAAACCGTCCGCTGTTAGATATGGGAATACTTCCAGGTTTTAGATACTGGAGTTGAAGGCATGTTGTGAAGCTACTTCCTCAACTACTTTCATTTGAGTAAATATGTGGAGGCAGCAGGATTCTGTGATTTTTGAATCAGGCAGTAATATGTGGCGCAACAATGAATAATTATTAGTGGTGGGACTGGATTAGATTTTTTTTTTTTAACTAACTGCAGGCCCAGTAATTAATTAAATGCAATCAGTTGACAAAAAAGCAACTTCAACTCAAAAACACATTTTGCTGCTAAATTCTAGAATAAACAGACATATGAGCTCAACAACAAAGATATTTGTTCTTTATCTGTGATTTAGGTTATTCAACCATCAGATTGGTGTAAAGTGCAATTTATTTTTAGTTTTCAAGTGTTTCAGGAACTTCAGATAATTCATGAAACTTCTTTAGAAATCTGGACTGTGGACTCTGACATTAGCATTGGGGACGTCTGTGCTGCTGCTAAGTGTTTAGCATTAAGATGCTATTTTAAGTTTCAATAGCTTCGCTGATAGACTAACTCCTTTTAGCACAATTTAAACACAACAATAGTCTTTTCCAGCATCCAATCAGATTGTTTTTTGAAGCAAAATTTAACCACCAGTGGGCCAATAGAAACAGCTTTATCATCCATTTCTGTTGATAGCAGATGTCGCTTGTGCATCAGATTTACAGGCGTATCAGAAACACATAAATAGAATAGTTCCAGTTTGGGATTTTTGTATATAAAAATAAATTTGATTAATTTCGTAAAAATTTGAACATATTATAATCTATGTAATTAATTAATCAATGCTAATGCGCTAAAGTCTTGACCCAATAATCATAAATTGTAATTGATTATAAAAATATGATTAGCGTTTTAATTTTTTTTTTTGGTCAAACTAGCAAGTCAGGGCTTATCAGGAGTTACACAATACCAGTTTTACAGAACAATATGTGAAGGAATGAATCTGCATATGTTCCCAAACTCTGCACAAATACACAGAATAAGCACAAACAACTTTTCTCCAAATCATGAGAATTTATCAACACCCTCGTTTAACCTACCCTAACCTAAGCTAGCAGCATGCATCTATGACTATGACACAAAAAGAATAACAAAAATAAACTTATAATAAACTAATGATAAAAAGTAGAAAATTATGATGAAAGATAAAAAATGATGCTTTCCATTCAGTCTGTATGAGTTCAGCTTATTTTGTGCAATAGTTTCAGTGTGTATGCATGCAAATCCGATGGACTCATATTCTAAAACGCTTTCAGTATTTGCAGTGGAACGTGGGTCTACAGAATATTGACTGTCATTGTAAATGGTCACCAAACACAACTAGAATTCAGATTTTGATGTATGAAAAATGTCATAAATCTTTTTCCTTCCACTTTACATTTTGGTGTTCAGTTGTCACATAACCTTTCGCTAAAGTTTGTGACTGGAATTAAGTTTTTCTGCACTTGTTAAACCGTTTTCCTAGATGTCAGTAAACAGAAGGGTCTTCCTTAGACACACAGATCTTAAATTGAATGCTTATTTATCTCCACCCAAAGCTCTGCCTTTCCTTTCATTTCACCTGAACTTTAAAGAGCTCTCCATTGACACATGCTGAATCTTTCATTATCTTGTCGGTGGAGATTCTCATTTCATCTTGCAGCCTGATGGTAAATGGAGCAATTAGAGCTAACAGACATCCTCGCTGAGCTCATGTTAGCCAGCCTGCCCACTCATTCACCCGCTTGCTAGGCCTTTCCAACTGTTGTCTAATTGTATTCCCAGCGGATGTGACGGCTAAAACCAGACGCCTCCAGAGCAACTGGCTGCTCTATTCATAGGCCATAATAAAGCTCCCTGTCATGTGCCGGAGTTATTTCAGATTACACTGGAAATAGTGAGATTGCTGTTTGTTTTCTTTCATCCTTCTGTATCATTGGATTTCTAATAGTGTCTGACAAGAACCATTTCTTCTTTTTTATTGCAGTTGATCTAAGAAGTTCTGTGGAGGATAAAGGGAAGAGCCAGACTTCAAAATGCCTGTGGCAACATCCAGTTCGGACTCCGGTAACTATCTTGTTCTCTCTGTGAATATCGGGTCTGTGTGTGCGCGTGTGCTTGTATGTGTGTGCAGGAGATACGAGGAGATCCTGAACACTTTGAGGTTGATCCCTCCTCTCAGGACGTGTATCTAATCTTCTGATTTCTAATATGACTTAATGAGCTGGCTAATGGAGCACTGAAACCCCTACTCAGATCAGTCATGCCTTGAAGGATTTGCTGTCTTATAGGTTGAAGCTCTCAACTCTGATTCAGGGCAAAAGGACTCAAAGCTGCAGTATGTAACGTTTGCAAAAGTATGCTACTATTGTGGTCTGCAAAATTGCACCACTACTGGTCGAAAACAACCAATCAGAGCCAGGATGCGGGATTATTCTTACGATTAATAGAGTAATCGGATTAAAAAAAAAAGCTAAAATAAAACATTGGTAAATCTAACATAACAGCAAGATTACTATTGCATATCAACATCCAGGGCCGACCCAAGCCTCCATGGGGCCGTAAGCAAAATTTGGTTTTGGGGCCCTCTAGTTCTGCTAACAGCTAGAGGTTGTTAGCAGCTGATTGCTGGCTGCAGTCAGCTGTCCGATTACTGACATTTCAGACAAAAATAAAAATTCAAATCAACTAAAATCAAAATCAGCAGGTCAGGCTTTTTAAAGATCGGTAACCAGGGATCGGCCCTAAAACTGCAATCGGTGCAGCCCTACACACATATTCATGACATTCTTTGATTAAATTAATTTCTCTTAAGCGTTACGCCAATACCTAAAAATTACATTTATACAAGGTGAATCTTTCTCCCCTGAGAATGTGGACCGGTACCGGTACTGGACTGATTCTGAGCCTTCAATGATTTTAACAGAAGTTTCAAATAACTTAGAAGTTGATGTAAAAATAATGTTGTTTTAGCCACAAAATGATTATGCTCAGCAGCAAACAACATATCCCCACCTACAGCACAGAGAAGTACATCGATGTAGCAACCATGTAGCCCTATACGAGACAATGGTAATTTTGACAAATATGTAAAAAAAAACAACTTAATTTTTTTGTTTTAAATAAACATTACATACTGCAGGTTTAACACTTTCCATTACAACTGAAAACTAATCAACAGTATGCTTCTGGACATCCGGGAAATTAGCGCTATATGTATTTATTTTTTTATAAAGCAATCTGTTTCAGAGAGCCTTATAAGATTTTACTTGGAGACATCAAATTCCAGAAGTCATCCACTGGAGAGACAGAGTGCCAAGTAAGGAGTTTTACTGCGATTAAAGCTGTGTGTGGAGTAAACTGTCAGTCTTGATTTGTACATGAAGTGCAGTGCTCATACTGCATGACTGGCATTTTTAGTAACACTGTAAATTATTTCTCCATTTCCGTTTATGTCAAGTTGCAAGTCTGACATATAGAATGACTCCAGCAGGGTTAGAAGAACATGTTCGACTAAGCGGTTCAAATATTCCGCCCTTTGAAAAAATAACTCTGCGTTCGCTCTGGCGTTGTTTTGATGCACTTCTGGAGTGTCACAAAATACATTTTCATTAAGTGTAGCATTCATATTACTATTATTTATTTATTTATTTACTAATATTTTGTATTGAGCCCTGTCCAGCACATCCCATAGACTCGTAAAGTGGTTAAGATCCGGATTCTGTTTCTCAATTTGAGCACCATATCGTAGTAATTATCCAATAGAAGACTTGTGCCTACTTACTGAGTTAAATCCAGGTGGAGATTTAGGTTTTGGCCAGTCAACATATAATCTTAACTGGTCAAAACTGCTGCTTTTATAGAACTGATAGTGACTCACTGATTAAGTTTGTTTAATTTTCGAATAAGTTTGAACTGATGAGAGATTCTGATGCTTTTATCAAAAATAAAAAAATAAAGTTCTAAATAAAGCCTTCAATGTACTAGTATTTATGCACAAACTTAAAATTAAAATGTAGAAAAATGTGTTTTTATTTAAAACAGACAATTTTCCCCCACTGTTACTAAAATAATCAAAATTAACTATTATAGATGTAATGAACAGTACTTTGGAGTAAGCACACTTAATGCACTAAATAATACACCTTTTGGCTGGTTTGCTCTTTATCTAGTAGTATTAGGAGTGTCACATACTAATAGTGTTGGTAGCCTGCAGCCCACAGCTTGACAGAGATTTCACTTATAGCTTGGACTTGGCTGTACAGTATATGTACCTAGGCTTTTTTTTGTTTTACGACAACAAACTATAAATGGTGTTTTAGCATTTTACCATGTCGACTTGTATGATCTTATCATGTGTATAAAGGTCACATTTGAAACCTTGCTTAATTTAAACAAAAGTCTTCTGTCAGCCCAGGAGCAATCAGCTAAAAAAATTCTAATAACTGCAGCCCAATCAAGTCTGTTCAGCTGCACCTGCCTGCGGCTCAGAACCTTTAAAAGAACCCAATCAGCATTCACTGAGGTAAATGCAGCTCTTTCATGATTTCAGCAGTCCAATCTCTGTGGAGCCACAGCTTACCTTTTCTTCTGTTAACACATCTACCAACCAGGTTACTATACTGTATGAAGGATAACAATGGAGATTTACACCAGTGCATAGAAATGACTTCTTTTTAACCTGACTGCTGTCAGCAATCACCAGTTTAAACAACCTGAGCCTATTTTGTGATGGATTCACATCAGCCTTGTTTGGTCCACTTCAATCAAACTCCAGTCCGTTTGAGCAAAAAGTCCGGTTTGTTTGGGAAGGTGTGAATGCGCAGTCAGACCAAAATCTCGAACTCTAATCCACCTGAAAACCTCGGCCTTGGTTTGGTCGAAGTGAACTCTGGTAGTATGAATTCATATGTGAACGCCAAGCGGACCTGAAACTGTTCCAAAAGCAGGAAGTGGAATATAGCACAGGGCATTCTGGGTAAATACAACCAAAGAAAATCCTAGAGTCTAGCAGGAAATATTGCTCGTGATCTTTTACCAAAGACAAACAAAGAATCCTAGAGCTGCTCAAATCTGACATTACTCCATTTTTGCTTTCATTTTGTGAAGAAGGAAGTTGCGGTCAGTTTCTTCTTTGGAGGTTTTTGTGTCGTTTCCTTCAGTCTGTTTGGATTTATAGTCAAAACCAGGAGTGGTGGGATTGTGATGTGATGCACAAACATAGACTTCTTTTATAAGTTTAGCATTGTAATTTTTAGTAAATTTTTATGCCCAATTTTACTACTAGCTTCTGCCGGGCAGAATTATGATGCACTTCTCACGTCAATGAAGCAAAAGTCAGATGAAATGTGACATGACTGTTCAGATTACAGGCGCTTTGAAAACTATCTGGTACATGTCTGATTTAGAAGTGGCACAAGTCTGATTTTTGGGGGGAGTGCAAAGGTCACAATTGGGTCGTTCAGACTGCCATGAAAAAGTTGAATATGTGTCGCATTTGCCTGGCGTGTGAATGTAGCCATAGACAGACAGAGAATCGTACATAGAATGGTTACCTTACTACATTGGAAGCTGGTAACCATAACAACAAGATGGTTTTTACAGGGTTTGTATGCTTGTCTTTCTTTGTTGTTATCGACTTCTGAGAACCTGTATTAGATCACCAATCCCTGGCTGTCCTTCTTCTGTTAATGCTATTACCACATATGGGCACTCAATGGGTTTCTCAATGTTTCTGTCAGCATTTCCATTTTGTCATCTATACAAATTTAGAAGGAAAAAACACAGTCCTTAAAGGGCAGTACTATGTGTTTTCCAGCCACATAGTGCCGCTTTATAGCAAAATAAAGCAGCTATATTTTAAAGATGCTGTATCCATCAAATATGAATTAAAAAAATTTGACTTTAAAATTTAATGCCTTGAAATTGGGCCTCTGTTTCTTTAAAAACTCTTGCTCATTTTGAAACTCCACCTTCAGGAAGTCATCACAACATGGCTCCTCTATTAACCTTTTAACAATGTTTTTACCAGTGTTGTACCGGTGAAGTACCTCGTATAAAGAGCTCAACAGATACACAGTATGCTAATTGCTGCTGGCTAGTCTGAAGGAGCTGAGTGGGGGAGTTGCAGGATAGGGCTGCTCTGTGAGGTGGAAGTTTTGAAGCTTGAAAACGGCAGCTCTGAGGAGAAGCTTCGGTCCCATCAAGCACAGCTAAATGGTTGCCATGGGATATTAAAGGATTTCTCTCACATGCCAAGGAAACATGCCAAGTATGTTTTGATGAGAGAATAACATTATAGCAAGATGTAAAGCTCAAAAACGTAGATTCTACATGTTTCTGCTGCTTTACAAATATAATGAGTATTTCACATGGGATCTAAATCCCTGTAAAGCATGTTTTTAAACATTGTATAGGGGCGCGTTAGTACTTTCAGCTCAGAATCCAACACATTAATAAATAGCTATGAAAGATTTACTGTCCCACTGGTGGCTAACTGGGATGGCTGGTTTGGGATTACTGTTGTTTCCTCTGTTGAACTGGAAACATTATTTAGGGAGATGTTTTTGGTCAGGCCTGGAAACCATCTTGCTCCTGGTGTCTGACATGGATGGATGGATCAAGAACCTCCATATATCCTGTTTACTTCAGACCAAATGGCAGTAAAAAAAAGCCAGATAGGGTAGATTTTCTGTATATTGGTTTCCTGTGACACAGGTTCTTAGTGTCTAAAATGCAGCACCTTAGCTGATGCACAGTCTACACCTCCTTCCTCCTTGGCCCAGTCCTCTGCGGATCTTTTCCTAGTTGACCCCTGCAGAGAAAACTGGACAGAAAATAGTCCTGCCTCCCTCCCTTCCTCTTCCTCTAGAAGGCATCATGCTTCCTTCTCTCTGCTCCTCCTCCTCTCTCTTTACTCACCCATCCCTGCGCCGTCCCTTTTCATTCATGCAGAAGAGGAGCCTCTCAGCCCAGGAACAGCTTCCACACATTCATGTTGAGAGCAGGTAGGGGAGGATGTAGAGAGCGCGAGGATCTGTTCTGGACGGAAGAGGCGAGGATCGGTGACAGAAAGACGAAGGGGGAGATCTTACCCGGGTATCGGGCGTGTTGCTGGGAGTGCGTGCCCCGTGAGAGAGGAGTCGCTCAGCATGGCTGGCAGCCCGTTTGGGAGGCTCTCTCTGGGGGAGGGCGACTCAGCCAACTCCTTGGAAGGAATAGAAGTGAAGCTGTGCGGGGAAGGTAAGAACCAGGCTTGTGCCTACAGGCTGGCTCAGAGATCTTTGGATGGCTCATCACGGTGTGGAGAGGAAGAATGCTACACTGAGGTGTAGATCATAGCGAAGATGATGAGTGGATTCAGGGAGCCTCTTGCTGGTGGAGCTGCTGGTGTTGGGTGGCCAGTTGTTTTAAATTTGCCTAGCACCTGCTCTGATGTAGTCCTGGGATGAAGATGAGCATAGATAGGTTGGAACCAGTGGCGGTGTGTGTACAGCATGCTGTAAACAGGAAGGAGGACGGAAAAGAAACCCTCTTCTACCTTACTGAGGCGTCATAGGACTGGTATCAGAATCAGAGCTGGGGCAGGAATGAAATTCTTACTGTTACTTGGGAAAAAAATGCATTAAACTGTAAAAACTGTAGAACATGATCTATCTGGTTTTATTTTGAACTGAATTATTCCAACTGCAGCCAATACAAAGTACAAAACATGAATTACTACAGCTACAATGGTGCTATCTATAACAGATATTTAAAGAGGCAGTATTATGTACAAATTAACTTTTTTGAGCTTTACGTCATGTTATTATGTTATTCTGTCATCAAAAACATACCTGGAGTGTTGCTTTGATTCTTTCATGCATGTTGGAGAAATACTTCAATCTCCCATGGCAACTATTCAGATGTGCAAAATGCCTGGGCGAACCTAGCCTTCAAGGACAAAGCTGCAATTTCCAAGTTTAAGCCTCACAGAACAGCCCTCCCTCTGCAGACTAGCCAGCATCAATTAGCAAGAATCTTGTAGATCTGTGCATCTGCTGAGCTCATTATAGAAGCTACGTCTCAGTGAAATGCTGGTAAAAACATTGTTAAAGGGTTAATAGAGGAGCCATGTCGTCATGACTTCCTGAAGGTGGAGTTTCAGAAAGAGCAGGAGCTTTTGAAGAGGCAGACGACCAATTTTAAGGGATTAAAAAAAAAAGTTAAGTCATGTTTGATATACGAAGCATTTTTATAACAACTGAAGGTAATGTAGTTACTTAAAGAGACACTGTTTTGCTAGAAAACACATAATACTGCCCCTTTAATGGAAGCAAAAGTGGGTGTGGCCAAACATCTCTACAGTGTCCCCTAAATTGAATCAGTACTTTCCTCAGATCTGCAATTTGCTATATAGAATTCTCCCAAATGAAGAAAAAACATCTCTTGGTTGTATGTTCTAACTAAAATGTACAGGAAGACGGACATTTTGGATCAAAAGGTCATTTTTTGCAAGTTTTCACATGTACTCACCTTAAACAAACTCCTACTATGGACATCAAGCCATTGGCTTCATCTTTGGTCATTACTCAGGAAAAGGGATGGGGGATTAAAGTGATCAAAATCTTGAGTTTTTGTGCATGTCTACGGGCGTGGTGAGGCCGTGAACTTTTCTCTCCTCACCTACATGCCAAAACATTTAAAACTGTAGAACTTGCAAACGTATCAAACAGAATGAGTCATTCATGTTGGATTTTCAACAATAGGGATCTTGCAGGCCAGAGCCACATGGCCAAAATTTGCAGCTATTTTTCAAACTGGATTTTGATACATAGACTTGAACGTGCAGCAACATGTTTGGGAGGGTGAAATCCTCCCAAACATGGGAAGATTCTATGACTCATACATCTGGAGAAAACTGACTGCACTTCCTCTGATATCAAAAGGATTTTAAGAAATAGGAACAGCTTTGAAACTACATGTAGAACAATGTTTTTAAAACTCAATACCCTTCACATAGTTTAAAGTCTGTTGGGCGCAGAACCAAAAAAAGTGGTAGTTTGCTTCTGATGTGAACGCAGACCAGCCTCGATCCAAACCAACTAC
Organism: Brachyrhaphis terrabensis; assembly: GCA_903067065.1. NCBI lineage: Eukaryota > Metazoa > Chordata > Actinopteri > Cyprinodontiformes > Poeciliidae > Brachyrhaphis > Brachyrhaphis terrabensis. The sequence goes on from CAEGAG010223919.1 coordinate 14,556, forward strand.
AGAAACTATGCGGTTATGATTATGATATCACAGCTGAGCGTTAAGATTGATACTCCTACATGTTTTTTGTCTGTGCCTTGCAAGAGACTATTTGCTTACATATGAAGGCCTGGACATTTCTTTCCGCATTTCTAAACGTCGGTTTCTTGGACTGCATCTGAAGACAGATTTTTTTTTTTTGTGTAAATAGAGAGAAACTACTCTATTTTTACTCCAGGTTACCATGTCAAGACAATTTAGTCTTTTCTCTAAAGAGGACACTAGTCATTTTTGGGTTTTTATCTACAAATAAAATTCAATTGAAATTCAAAAATACTTTTTTAATCCCAAAGGAAAGTTAAATGTTTTTTATAGAGAATATGTAAAGATTAAATTTGAGCTCTGAATCCAGAATATTCATAAATATGTGAAAGATTTTCTGTCCCACTGGTGGCTGACTGGAATGGCTGGTTTGGGAATGCTGGAGGGAGAAGGACGCCGGTGGACCTTACAATTAGAGAATATTATTCATGCCTAATTATCTAGTGGAAAATCAATAACTGTGTTTCCATTAGCCATAAAATTAATTTGCTTAATGGAAACAGCGATTTTGAAAAATCCTGTTTCTTGCTAAAACATTTTTACACTTGGACGAGGTGGTTTTTCAGTTGTATCAAAATAGATGTATTTCGCAGTGGGAACACTCTTTTTTTTAATGCAGTCATGTGATCAAAGGTTGGATGTTACTACCGATGGAAATGACAAAAAGATGACAAGAAGGAGTAGAAGGATGTAACTGTTTACATCCGTCTGCCTTGACTTTTAAAGAGCTATGATGTGAACAAACGTATTCACGTGTGATTATAATTTCATTTCTTATTTAACGGAAACACCGCAATTACAAAATTGTTTTTTTTGACATTAGCAGAATATCGACAAAGATTTGCCTACATTTGAAATGGAAACAAAGCTAATGAGATAAGAAGCTCTTTAGAGCATGGAGAACAAAACAAACAACGTAGCAGATCCTGTTAAGAGATAATTCTGTTTGTTGTACTGAATAATAATGTTTGCTTTTCCACCATGGGAACCTCCATACTTTCATAAATAATTAATGGATTTCATCAATAATAAATAATATTGCATTTCTTGCAACAGTATTTTTTTAAAATGGTGTGGCTTTGGCCCCGTCTCTGTCGATTCATGCACGCAAATACCTCAGCACGCCAGCTGAGGAGATTAGAAACAAAAACCAACTAGTTTATGGTGTCATGTTAAATGAGACAAGACTACAAGCTTCATCACATCACTTGCCAAGCCCACTGTGTGTCACATAATGCGCGGCGTTGCAACGTATCCTCTGCTCTCTAATGTAGCCTGACAGGACTGTGGTGACAGCCATGATGAATCACATTTTCTGTCAAAGCAGTCTGTCTACCAGTTCACGGTGAGTGCATGTGTGTGCATGCGTGTGTTTGTGTGTGCTCCTGTTGGTTGGAGATGGTGTAGAGCAGACCTTTGCTGCATTGCACATTCAGGGTGAGTAAAGACGGGGATCATTCAAATGCACAAGCGTTCGGATCAGAGAAGCCTGAAAGTGTCAAACTCCCAAACTTCACATCCTGCTCTGCCTTTCCCAAAAGCCTCAAGCTGCAAGAGAAGCCCTTTGAAGGCGAGTGAAGCAGCGTCCAAGCAGAAGATGATGGATCGTTGAGTGCACTGTGTTGGTAGGATTAGACTGTCTAAAGAAATCGTTGGGGTCTCAACAGAAAAGGACAATTCAATTTGGTTCTGGCTCCGGATGTCTGATAAGGTGCTTCAATGATCTCAACTTAATATTTCATTCACAGCTGCATGGAAAACGTATGTAGACTCATATAGGGATGCACTGATTAACGTTTTTCACTTCCAATACCGATACTGACATCAGTTTTAGTATTGGCAGATACCGATCCAATACAGAAAAATAGTGCAAAATTGGCATTTTTTAAACACAGACATACATGTACTGAATTACAAATTTATTTGACATCTTCACCAGTGCAGCACACTTAAATACACAAACAGCTTCACAAGTTTGGTCAAACGTGTTAAAACAACTTTAATTTGTTCAGTCATACAATTAGGAATACAACAGCCAATGGAAAATAAATAATAATAAAAATTGACTAAAACAATAGGTTGACTACCTTGGTCAAGCACATAAAAATAAACTCCACCCAACCTTCTTTCAAACTGTTCAGAAAGTGCAATTAATTATTCTAAACATAATGTAAAATAAATAATAAAGCATGACGTTGTTAAAGGCACAAAGCATAGAATTAGACTGAATAGATCTGCCTTATAGACACAACGTCATAAATACCTGATCTACAATTGTTTTCAATATTGGAACCGATACAGATATTAATATCGAATCCCTGTGTTTCTATAGTCAAAGTCAAAATGGCTGCCTCATTCCAGCCACTCCAAAGGGTAAACTTTCTGCTGGCACACAGATGAGGTGATTAGACCGCCAAATGTCAACAGATGAGCCAAGTCACGTCTCCAGAGGTGACTTTAATGGAAATGCAAGTCTCACCAGATATCAAAAAGTTTAAGTTGGCTCCGGGACTAAATGTGAAAGGCTTTTTGCTTCTGCCATTGCACGGATAATTAATGTGTAAAATATCACAACTTCAACTTTACCTCAAACCTGAGGGCTTTGGTTTATCAAATGAACAAGATTATTGGGTCAGTTTGGCCAAATGTTCATATCTAATTCTTCCATAAATGCATATGCATTGGAAACACAGGATATTGGATTAGACATTAAACAATGGAGAAAATTGGGTCAAATTTCTTATCAGGGAAAATGAGTATCAAGCTATAATAATAGTAGCAGTGTCTGATTCAGTAAGTCGTTTTAACTTGTGCGTTATAATAATGATTAAAAAACGGATTAAAGTCTATGGTGAAAAAGTTGAAAAAATGTATGATTAAAAAATGTATCAATTAAATTTTAATATTTCTGCATTTTTACTGACAGAGAGATGTAGAGCATAACTGTATGCCATATTTCCACTATCTTTCTGCTCACCCAGCTAATCCAAGCAGAGGGAAAAACACCTTGTGTTCTCCTTGGAAAGCAAATTGGTTTGAGTCTCTCTTTGGATGCAAACAGACTTTAATGTCAAAAGGCAGCAATGAACCTTCCTTTATTTTCATGCCACAGTCGTCCTGACCTATGGAAATCTTTCCACCAGGAAGAGGAATGAGTGTATGGTGAGACATGCTGCAGATTTAGAAGGTCAAAAATGACCAAACCATGAAAAAAATGAATTTTAATGGTTACAAATGAGTTGTGCCTTGAAGCTTTTTGGCATTCTGTATAGTGCAACTAGCGCTTGGACCAAACCTTAGAACTGAAGTTCAGGCATAAACCGAAATGTCACTTTTTCCTACTGACTAGTTATTCAAGACTCACTGAAAGGAAGTCAAAATCACATTGTTGGCAGCGTGGATGTGATAACCCAACACAATAAAGAGCATAATTGTAAATTGGAAGAAAAAAGGATAAGTTTAATATTATTTTTGTTCTACAAATAGAGATGGATGGAAATTAAACCGCTTAAAACGATAGCGGTACAAACAAAAATCTTTGCTGCACAAACCAGCACAAACGTAGCCGAGTTGATTGACACCTATTTTGTTTGATTTTATAAAAGTGGGGGGGCTGGTTGACCTTTTGACCTTTAACCTTTCATTAATATCTTCAAAGCCAAAGCAGCACAAATGAAAATTTTTGCTGCACAAACGTAGTCGAGTTAATTCGTCTGATTTGAAGAAGGTGGGGGAGCTGGTTGACCTTTGATGACCTCTAAAACCATTTCTTTATATCTTTAAAATGATAGCAGCACAAACATTTGAAACAAATTTTGACTGATTTGAAGAAGGTGGGGGGGCCAACTTCACTCAGGTGTTATTGTCCTACTGGAAGGTGAATCTCCACCACAGTCTGAAATAGTTTGCACCTCTTGCTGCAGCTCCATCCCCATTATATGACACCGCTGTGGTTCACAGGAGGCATGATGTGTTCAAGGTGATGTGTGCAGTGTTAGCTTTGGTATTTTGCATTTAGGCCAAAAGTTTCACATTTGATCTCATATTACTAGAACAATGGTGTGTAGCCACTGTTGGGATCGATGTGAGGTGTTAGTTTTTCTAACAGTTTAATTTAAAGAAGAGTTTTCTATATCTCCTTCATGGCTTCTTAGTGGAATGCTGGTAAAAACGTTGTTAAAGGGTTAATAGAGGAGCCATGTTGTGTTGACTTCCTGAAGCCGGAGTCTGGGAAAGAGCAGAAGCTTCTTAAAGAGACAGACACAATTTATATATATATATATATATATATATATATATACATAT